>VDFB02382419.1:76059-155197 GCA_007258455.2 Sequoia sempervirens | reverse complement strand
TTGCTACAGATTTTTTGGTGGTTTTCTTCATAATTTGCATGCTCCTTAGTGTGAATCCTTGATGTGGATGTTAGACTCATTGATGGTGGCCGCCTTCTTCAGACTTGGTTAGATTTTTACAACCTTGGCAGGTATTTTGTGATTGTGGGTAAACCCTAGTTAGGTTAGGGTTTGTGATTGATTGAATTTTTGAGTTATGCCTCAACTATAAAGGAAAGATTTATTGCTTTTGTTAGGGTTTGAAGGTCAGTTCTCTCTTGAAGATTTCTATGTATCGGTAAGGTAGGTGTTATTTATAGAAGGTGTATTGTTAAAAGGTGACGATCTATGTTTGTAAGTCATTATGTGACATTATCTCTATATCTTGTAATGGTGATATATATATATATATATATATATATATATATATATATATATACGTAGGTATGTTGTCTACATTTATGAAGTGTAATTCCTTTTGAATCTAAGTAGCAAGGTTATTGAGATTCTTCAAACACATTTGCTATTTGAACTATTTTTGTGTTTGCTTGTCATTCAAGGAGTGATGTAAAATCTTGCATAGAGATAGTGAATATATTATACCTTCAAATGGATTTATAAGTAGAGTAGCATAATAGAATTTTGTAGGTTAGGTTATCTCAAGGTGATAATCTATTTAGAAGTGTTAGGATTCAAGAAGGTTGGAGCAATAAACATTAACAATTATATGCAGATTAAATAACCCAAAAATAACAATGAAGAATAACACAAAATAGATCAACACAAAAATTTAATGTGGTTCACCCAATATGGGCTACATCCATAGAAACTCAACCACCTAATCATTTTATTATCCAGTACAAAATGGTTTACAATCTCACGAATACCATACTGCAACATACATCCCAACCACTTATAAGAAGCTTTTTAGAAGCTTCTAGAATTAGGGTTTTACAAAGTCATATTTTCACTTGATGTGTTAGCGGGAAAACCTTGACATATTAACAGGGAAAAACCTTGACATGTTAGCGAAATTTTTTTTTAGGGGTTGCACACGTGAACTTCTGCTATCAAGGGCTGCCACTCCTGAACCCCTGTTGTTCGGGGCTTCCACCCCCAAACCCCAACAAGGATACATTACGAGTGCACAATATTTTCATGATCAATCACCACATATCAACAAGAAGACCCCCAAGATATGTTTGGTTTTGTCATCATAAAAATGCAAAAGATATGACTATGTAGCCCACTGAAAGCACTAGTCTTGCATGGTTTTCCTCCTCCATCATTAGAAATAAGCTTTATATTCAAAAACCTTTTCCCTCATTTATTAGTTTATATTTTCTTTATGTTTCATGCTTCATACCTAAACTGAAATGAGAAAAAAGGGGTGTAGTTATCCCTATAGGTCATTTTCATCTATATGAAGTCCATCTGCTTCACATATGGGGATACCCACCTAGGTCCTACAAAGCCTAAAGTGCATGGGAGAAAAGTGTTAAATCCATCTCCCATTCATTGGACCCTAATCTTGAATTCCTTGAGCATACGAGTTGGGTTTTCCTTTAGAGGATTTTCAAGGTTTAGCAAAAAAAAAACACCAATAGATTGGTGACTCTGTTGGTGATGAATTGTGGAAGGCCCTGCTAAGGAACCCCAGAGGACGACACAACATTAGCACAAAAATGAATTTTTTTCAAAAAGAAAATAACAGTGAACCACATAACTTAACATAACATATTAACTCAACTAAGTCCTCTAAGGTTCCACGACTCCATTACTAACACATCTCTAACAAGGACTAGAATCTTTTCATTAGCCATAATTTAACTAACAATCAAGAGTTCATTTAATCCATCACATTAAATGATTTAACAACATACATTTCCATATCATGTCATCATGTAAATAATCAGTAAAGATCCTATATATAGAACTAACAAGTACATAAACAACTTCCACTACATGAGAGTACATCATTACATTATTTACAATATTGCTTCCCTAAATACATTTGGGAAGATGACATCTGATTTACAAGTCCATAGCACAAACATAAAGACTATCTCCACGAACTGGAACATGAACTGGGATCCGGTTTACAAGGTACAACCTCCATGCACATGAAGAAGGAACAAAGAAACCCAATGGAGGAAAAGGCACCAACCTCCCAACCCTGTGGAACCCTAATGTCCACCCCTCATGCTAGGAGATAACATAAGGTCCCACTACATCAAACAGTCAAGAAGAAAGCAAACAAACATAAACAAGGCTATACATGGCTCCAACACAATACTGAAACAACATTAACATCACATCGACATATACATCGCTTCCAGAGGAATTCACACAACATAAGGGAAACACATAACTAGGGAATGCTAAATTGCAATAGGGAAGAGTGTCATCGCATGGTCCTAACATGGCTTACCCTAACAGTCTCTTACTAGATGACGACCCCCATCTATGGTTACCCTGACACTCTCTCACTAGACACCGGCCCCATAGGGTGACAAATACGGAACCAACATTCCTTTCATGAGGACAAGGAAGTTGATCTTGCCAACCAGGCCTTCTCAACCCATCCTTAGCCTAAATGAACACTACAGGCATGTGTAAGGCATCCATTATCTTGTTTATGTGAAAATTACCCATGCCCCCAATTCATTAATTAGGTTATCACTAAATTAAGAAACTCCCAAATGGGTTACCCTAGACACCACTTTGGGTTCCAACCCCCATTGAGAGCCACTTCCCCTATTTGTATCTAGTAGACCCTACACATCAAGCAAGGTAAAAACCATCTTGCACATTTAACAAAATCATTTGAATCCCACATACTGAGCAAGCCATTGACCATCTTGCTCACATATAACAATCACAAAATACCAACCACTTCCATGCAAGACAACATAACACTCATGCATGCACAAATACTCCAGGAATGCCATCACAAAGCTTGATATGGGTTGTCCTAGTAGATCTTCCTAGGCCCTAGCCTCCATCTTGGGTTGTCCTGGCAACCTCTCTTGATCCCCTGTTCCCATACAAACTCATGCAAGAAAAATACTCCCTCCTAACCTCTAGAAGCCAATCTTAAACCACTTGCACAAAAGACTCCCACTTTTGAATAATAACCAAAAACATCCTAGTTCCACTAATCAAAAGAATTATTCAGAACAAGCATAAAAATAACAATGCAACCATGAAAACAACATATATAAACAAATCTTCCATTAAATGAATATGAAAAAAATCAACTTGTTTTAATTAGAAAAAGAGATAATCTAATTCTCTTATTTAAACAATTCCTTTAATTTATCTAAATATAATTAATTCAATTTTCTCCTCTTTGCTATTTATTTTTTCAAGTTCCCTTATCCACAATTTATTTAATTCACATAGACAAGAATACCTTTCTACTATAACCATAATTTATAAACATAAAAATAATACAAATAAAACATACATATATGTTAAAACTGAATATTGTTTTAATAAAAACAATCTAATTATACCATGATAAACACATGTCTTTAGGCATACATATGTAGCTATATATATATATATATATAAATATAATCGAATGCCAATATAAACCATTTTCATCAATTAAAAAGATATAGTAAAAATATTGATTGCCCAACATGAAACAGATTCATGGACATTAATCATATAGCATTATCAAGGGATATCTAACGTAAATCACAGAGTTGGGTGCTAAGTTTATAGACAAGGAAAAAATAAGAAATCATAGCCTATAGTCGACTACCAACACTAGTGCATGCATTTTAATGAAGGGCCATAAATGGTAAAACTATCAAATTTTTTGCTTAACTAAGGAAAGAGAACAACCTATTCCTTCAATACAATAACACATCTTCAAAAGAATGAAGGTAAAGTTTATCAAATATTATAAACTTAGGCATTATCAAATCACCAACTATTATATATATATATAATAGTTGGTGATTTGATAATGCCTAAGTTTATAATATTTGATAAACTTTACCTTCATTCTTTTGAAGATGTGTTATTGTATTGAATATATATCCAAAATTGAATGCCTCCCCAATTCTTTTATTCATCAAATTCTTAGACCTGTCGGATATTCATTGTAAATGAGGCTCAAAATATATATCGAATACTGATAATGATTACATGCAGTGAATCCATTCCTAATGCATGTTCTTCAATTTCAGTCATAGCGCAAATTTGCTGGAGGTAAAATATTAAATTTCCTACATATTGAAAACCATCGAACCATATATGAAACAATCAACATACAACACAACATAAGGCACAACCATTTAAGGGTCAAACCTTAGTCCCTAAGAAATAAGCAGGTTGAAGGTGTATTCAAATTTCAATGAATAAAGCACAAGGATGAACTCACAACAAACAGTGTGAAAGTGACATACGTAGTATGCAATGAAGCAACAAATTGACTCTTATGCACTGGGATAATAAATCAATACTAGAGAACCAAGACATCGACATTGAAATGAAAGAAAAAGATTAAGATGATCTAAAAAAAAAGGTAGTCCTGTAAGTTCAAGATCTATTTGTAATGTGAAACACGTGGTAAAACATAATTCTCCTTTAATATTGGGATAGTTTGAGCCGACTGGAAGGGAGACCACAATGAAAAGTAGAAGGCTATGTTGCAAGATTAGCAACAAGGATGATTTGGTTTTATGGGTAGTTTTCTCTCAAGAAAAGAGTTCTTTAGATTGCGATGACCCGCTTTCACGAAATGTATCATACAAAATTACAAAGATAATGTTAGGGGATGCGCAATAGGATGGGTTATGACAGTATTATCTATCGTGCAAATTTTAATTCCATCGATAAGACATGCATGCAAATTGCAAGAAACATTTAGCATAGGATAGACTTACATGACTAGGAAAAAGATGTGATTTCCATCATTTAATTCGTATGCAATTACCCCTAGAAAAATTTCTATGCATCATGGTATTAAGGGATTATTGAATCCATTCTGAAATATAGTGGACTGCCATTTCCAAGGCATACGAACTGGCTAGAAAGAGATGAGCACATAATAAAGGAGGAAGATGCAAATCTATTCACAATGAAATTTTGCATAAGTTTGATAAAAATAAAGGACGTTACACCATTGAAAGGCACTCTCTTTGTGTGTTTCCAACATAATTCTTTTATTTCTAAACTCTTGTAGCTTAAAACTACCTACTTCCCAAATCTTGAAGAGACATTATCCTTTCCAAACTTATGAATTTAGAAAAAAAAATCAAATATGCATGAAATATGTGTACGTGCGGGCTAGCATAAGGATTGTTTTCCCAAATGTCTTAGGATTTAATCTGTCAAACAATGTTTCAGATAAAGAAAAGAAGAGATTAAGGAAACTCCAACTTGATTATGCATCCGAGAATTCTTGTGAGAGTTTAAATCTTCATATCTTTCCTTTTGCTTCAACTTTTTCTTTCTTGTTACCCAAAAAATGATACACAGTTTCCCCATTGATGTTCGAACTGCCATAACCCAAAGATAGAGGTGTAAAAAATGCACAAATGGAAAATTATTGCAAAAACATAGAGCTGATTCCCCACCAAAAAATGCCACATCATCAATTGATTAAAAAAGATGAATATAGATCTTTGCAGTTACAAGAATCTTCTTCCCAAAAATCTGAATTAATTTTCTCCAAGAATCCCCATTTCCCCATCAAAATCTACCACATACCAGATTTTTTTGTAGAGCAATATTATTTCTTCTCGGAAACAAAAAAAAAATTCTTAAAGAAAATCTCACAAAAGATCCTTATTTCAAAAAGAAGGGTTGTGTTTTTATTTTCAAAAACCCCACAAATCCAATCAAATCTCTAGAATCCCAAAAAGTATTCCATGAAAATTTCTTTTTAGAAAATAATTAATTTCATTAATGGTTTACAACTACCAATACTAAATTTAGATTTGTAATGGAAGAAACCCACCTTTTCATTTATCACCTTATTTTTTCCTATTTATTACTGTTTATTAATTGCATTTTTCCATTATAATATTTTATTTTATTTTATTTTATATTTTATCACACTTTTAATTCATTATCAACTATAATTATTAATAATTCTATTTATATTTGATTACCTAAATACTTGTTACTTAATAATTTAATTTAATGAACCAATTAATCAAGAGCAACATTTAACAAACAACTTAAAATAAAGAACCCAAAACAACATTTATCAAACATCATGAAAGGGTGAATCATGGAGGGGCACTACATCCTTCCCCCCTAAGATTTGACTTACTCTTGGAAGTCACAAGGTTAAAATAAAACATACACACATTAGTTCTAAAATTTGTTAAATAATACCATGTTCACTTTTCCTTTAACACAAATACAAGCAACACCAAATATTCAAGCAAACCAAATGTCAATCAATTACCTAAACCTTAATCAAGGTCGAGAAGTAGGACCAACTAACCATAGACATCAGACAACGTTGACGAAGTAATGGACTCACTAGTAGAATTTGGCAAATAAATGACTACGTGACTAAAATTTTTAGTCACGTGACTAAAAATGACTAAATTCTACTATTTTTTTTTAATTCACAAGTATAAATGACTAAATAAATGACTAATTTTGTCATCGGGTAAAATCACAACTAAATAATTGGTCAGCCAAATAAAAATATTAAATAAATGAATAAATAAATGACTATTACTCCTCTATTCTTTTTTCTTTCGAATTCGATCATAATCCATAGAGCTTAAGCCCCCCTCATGGGACCCCTACCTAAGCGGGCCATTTGGCTGCCTAGGTTGCTTGGTGCACCAAAAATACCTATTGCGTGGAAGACATTGCCTCTCGATGTAGTCTTAAGGCCTTCACATATTTTAACTAAGAATGAAAATCAAATGGAAAAAAAAGTGGACAAAAGAAATTTCAAAAACTAGGGTTTTGAAAAAAAAGTGGGCAAAGGAGCCTTATTTTGAAACCTAAAAAAATGTGAAGGAAAAATAGCTTGGCAACTATGGTGAAACAGGGAAGGGTTGCGCCAGTTTGGAGGAGCTGGAACTAGTAGCGTTGGGGAAAGTAGAATAAAAAAATGACATAAGGTAAAGGATGCCACAACGTTAAAACCTAAATGCGCTCAATATTAGAATCTTGGTCGTAATTTTCATTTTAATAAACATACTCTAAAACCCTCGTCGAAACCTTATTTTTAGGCTACAACTCTCCAAATTGGAGAAGTGAGGTCAATACCAACAAGGGAAGGCTTTTCCAAGACAAATACCCAAGCTCTATGGTAAATCTTATAGGAAAATATGGCCTACTTGATGTTCATAGAGAGCTACAGAGAAAACTCCATGGAACTATTGTGAATTTGTTGAAGTATGAGAATTTGGACTCTAACTTCATGGAAGACATACAACATGTGTTTATCACTAGCATGAAAAAATGGGAATGACAGAAATAAATCCCTCTTCAACACAAGTGCCATTAGGCAAGCAACATGATGTTAATGGTTGTTTACTTCTTTTAATTATTATGGTTTTTGTTTTCATTTCAATATTTTTACTTTTCATCTTGTTCTCAACTTAATGGGGAAAAAATTGTTGGATTTACCCCCTGTCGAGGAGCTATAAGACATATATAAAGCCTTTGACGAATACATTGGAGCAGTTCTCTACTTACCCATCAATATTCTTGGAACTACTTTTGCAAGGGGGTTTAAGGTATGTTTTGTAAAGCTTTCAACTTTCAGTCTTTCTTTTCTATTTTTTTGCCTTCCTAGGTTAGAATTCATTGTCTTCAAATTTTGGTGGTGATCTATACTGATAATGGATCTCATGTTGCATTGCAGACAAGGAAAACTTTGATTAAAAATATTTATGAGTGTATACAAGATAAAAGGTGCCTCTGAAGAGCCTAGCCCAAAAGAAGGATGTCGTAATGTTAAAACCTAAATGTGCTTATTAGGATATTGACCATTATTTTCATTTAATAAACCTCTTTATTTTGAAATTCTTACCTTTTGTTCAATATTGAACTATGTATTACTGATTATACTATGGTGCTTGTGATTAATCTACTCTTTGGTTTTCCTTACTGTTGTAGGTGAGAAATTTACTAAAATAGTTGATAGTCCTTAATACATGGCTCTTGAGGTTTTGAAGTGTAATTATGGACCAGAGGTGGATGTGTGGAGTACATGGGTTATTCTTTACATTTTACTATGTGGAGTGCCACCATTAAAAATATCCTATTAGAATATCCATAGGCCCTATGTTTGAATGGTTTTCTTTGTCAAAATATCTATAGATTGGATGTTTCTTTGCTTTAGAACATATCACTTTGACATGGGTGATTGTTGAAAGGCACTAATTTCTTGTTGCCTTTGATTTTTCACTCTATTTCTAAAAGAAAGCTATCATTTCTACAACATATGGATTTTCTCTTTTTGGCTCACAGGTTTTATTTCATTATATTTGATAGAACATATATTGTTTGAAAGCTCAGATTGATCTTCATAGTTAATATTTGATGTAGGCCCTAAGTCAATCAATTTGGGTGTAGATTCCTCTACACTTCCTTCATTTGTCTTGAACCTCTTGGTATTGGCCTTATTATCTTCCTCATTGCAATTGCAATCTGTTTCAAAGATCCTTCAATTGATTATTTTTCATGAAATGGATCATTCATAGCCTTTTATAGCATATAAAAGAAGTGACCCATGAGGAGTCAATGGATTCCTAGAATAAATTCTCCAAGTCAAGAGGATGTAGGGAATATCGAGAGAGATTTTTCAAGCCTGAAGTAGGGGTCTATGCATCTCTAGGATATTCCTAATAATGGATAAAACTTTATTTTGTAGTTGTACTTCAATCTAAGACTAAAATCCATTCCATCACCATTATCGATCTCAAGCCCCAAAGCATATATAACTTTTGATGACATGACTTCTCGATAGGTAAAGTGGAATAAACATGGGGAAGGAAGTGAGGGATAAACTACTACAGAAAGATTGTGGAAAAGGTTGTTAACAATTGATGATCATTCCTCAGTATTTGATTTCTAAGGGTTTTGAGTTTCTATGAAGTGTTTCTAATGTGAAGTGGCATAGAAGTAAACTCATTTCTTTTTTTACATCATTAACAATTTAAGCATCTGTAATGGGAAATCTCACAAAACCATTGAAATAGGTAAAGGATTCCATATTGTAAAAATTTAAATGTGCTCATTATTAGATCTTGGCTGTATTTTCATTTTAGTAAACATATTCTAAAACCCTCATTGAAATATTTATTTCAGGTTGCAACTCGTCAAATTGTAGAGGTGAACATGCACTCTTTACTTTCATCCAACCATGACCAGTGAGATTTCTAGATAGGAAGTTTCCATCCTTCTCATTCAAATCCTTCAAATCTTCTCTCAAGGGCTATTCAGTTGGAATGGGAGGGAAAAACTGCTCTGAATTAGGCAATATATGCACCGCAAATAATATAACTACATTACTATATATTTTCATGTCTTTTCTCCCTTCAATGTTTGTAGCATTTATATCATATCTTGGATTTGTCTTCCATGGAAACCAAGTGTGTAGTGAAGGATGCATTTCATGGATCTTTGTTTGTGCAGCTGTATGTTGTTTGTAATTCCTTTGGTTATGCAACTATTTTCTATTTGTACATTCTTTTTTTTTTTATGCAATATATTTTTTTTTTGAATATCTATGATATTTGAGCATTATATGCATAAAGTTGTTTGTTGATTGATTTTTTTTTTCATGTTAATCCAATACAAAATTCTTTTGAATATCTATGATATTTGAAGTTTATATGCATAAATTTGTGAGAATTAATTAATTTAGATTTGATTTATAACTTCAATCACTGATTCACTCAAATAAATGACTAAACCATGACTAAATAAATGACAACTATGACTAAAATAAATGAATACAATGACCAAATATATGACTACAATGACTAAATATATGACTATCATGACTAAAATAATGACTAAATTAATGACTAAATATATGACTAAATATATGACTAAATTAATGACTAAATAAATGACTAGTTAACAACAATCAATGACTAAATATATGACTAAATAAATCACTACCATGACTGAATAAATGACCAGTTAACAAAAATCAATGACTAAATTAAGAACTAAATCAATGACCAAATCAATGATTAAATCAATGACTAGATAAATGACTAAAATAGTTTAGTCATAAATTTGGTCATGTTATAAATGACCAATAATAAACTACTAATGGTCACATGACCAAAATTAGTCATTTATATGCAATTTTTAGTAGTTTATTTAGTTGTATATTACTGTTTTTGTACTAGTGACTGGATACTCATCCTCCTCAAGGATGATGGCTAGGGTAGGGGATCTTCTATTATCTCTGAACAACTATTCCATTGGGTTTGAGGCATGCTAAAAATTGCTAATTCAGGTGGAGTCGATGCTTGATACCTGCATCTTGCAGCAAAAAAAATGATCGAACACATATATATAATCATACAATCAGACACACCATGGAAGGAAATCACAATGTAGCAGGGTAATCACAAGTGAGTAATGTGACACTGTCCCTTTCACCAAAACACATCCGAAGACAACACTCAGTAATCAAATCAACTCGTAAACCTTTCGATACATATCAATCATCAAAGTTGATTCATTACATCAAAATGCTACTCTTCCACAAAACATAACATAATTATGCACAAAAAGCACACATTTTTCATTAAATGTTCATCATTTACATGAAAGATATTCCACTTTATTCATTTTACAACTCTAAATCTCATAATATACATGACACAAGATCATGGTTTTACACCTTTTCAGAAGCATGAAAATAAAATTTATCATTTCATATGCACTATATTCATGATCTAACATGCATTCTTCACATACACACACAAATCACGTCATCGAAAGTCACTTCACAAGGCTACAAAAGGGTCCATAATGCATCCCCAATAGAAAGAATACTGGTGCATTGTGCACTACATTGAGGGTCCTATCCTTTCCATCGGTTTTTTGCACCATTGGACGAACACCACCAAAGGACAAATCTCGGGTGCTAAGCAAGGATGATAGAAGAGGAAAAACATAAGCTCAAGAGTCTAAGCACTAGGACAACATAATCGACTCATATGTATCCAGAGTACCCATTGTATGAACCTAGGCTCTGATATCAAGTGTAGCGCCCCACCAAGGAACCCCAGAGAAGACACAACATTAGCAAAAAAATGAAACTTTTTTTTAAAAGAAAATAACAGTGAATTGCATAACATAACATAACATATTAACTAAACTAAGTCCTCTAAGGTTCCATGACTGCATTACTAATACATATATAACAAGGATTAGAATCTTTTCATTAGCCATAATTTAACTAACAATCAAGAGCTCATTTAATCCATCACATTAAATGATTTAACAACATACATTTCCATATCATGTCATCAAGTAAATAACCAATAAAGATCATATATATAGAACTAACAAGTACATAAACAACTTCCATTACATTCTCGAGTACATCATTACATTGTTTACAATATTGCTTCCCTAAATACAATTAAGAAGATGACATCACTATTACAATAAATGGTACATTTGATTTAGAAATCCATAGCATAAACATAAGGAATACCTCTTCAAATTGGAACATGAATTGGTATTTGCTTCACAAGGTACAACTTCCATGCACACGAACAAGTAGCAGGAAACCCAATGGAAGAAAAAGTACCAACCTCCCAACCATGTGGAACCCTAAGGTCCACCCCCCGTGCTAGGAGATAACATAAGGTCCCACTACATAAAATAGTAAAGAACACAACATACAAGCATAAACAAGGCTGTACATGGCTCCAACACAATACTGCAACAACATTAACATCACATAGATATATACATCGCTTCAAGAGGCATTCACACAATAGAAGGGAAACACATAACTAGGGAATGCTAGATTGCAATAGGGAAGAGTGTCATTGCATGGTCCTGACATGGGTTACCCTAACAGACTCTCACTAGACACTGACCCCCATCTATGGTTACCTTGACAATCTCTCACTAGACGCTAGCCCCATAGGGTGACACATGTGAAACCAACATTCCTTTTGTGAGGACAAGGAAGTTGATCTTTCCAACCAGACCTTCTGAACCCATCCTTAGCCTAAATGAACACTACAAGCATGGGTGAGACATCCATTATCTTGTTTATGTGAAAATTATCCATCCCCCCAATTCATTAATTAGGTTATCACTGAATTAGGAAACTCCCAAATGGGTTACCCTGGACATCACTTTGGGTTCCGCCCCCAATTGAGAGCCACTCCCCCTACTTGCATCTAGTAGACCCTACACATCAAGCAAGGTAAAAACCATCTTGCACATTTAACAAAATCATATGAGTCCCATATACCGAGCAAGGCATTGACCCTCTTGCTCACATATCACAATCAAAAAATATCAACCACTTCCATGCGATACAACATAACACTCATGCATGCACAAATACTCCACGAATGTCATCACAAAACTTGATATGGATTGTCTTGGCAGATCTTCCTAGGCCTCGACCCCTATCTTGGGTTTTCCCGGCAACCTCTCCTGATCCCTGAGCCCTATACAAACTCATGCAAGAAAAATACTCCCTCCTAACCTTTGGAAGCCAATATTAAACCACTTGCACAAAAGCCTCCCACTTATGAATAATAGCCAAAAACATCCCAGTTCCACTAATCAAAAACATTATTCAAAACAAACATACAAAAAACAATGCAACCATGAAAAGAACATATACAAATAAATCTTCCATTAAATGAATATGAAAAAAATCAACTTGTTTTAATTAACAAAAGAGATAATCTAATTCTCTTATTTAAATAATTCCTTCAATTTATCTAAATATGATTCATTCAATTTTCTCCTCTTTTCTATTTATTTTTTTCAAGTTCCCTTATCCATAATTTATTTAATTCACATAGACAAGAATACCTTTCTACTATAACCATAATTTATAAACATAAATATAATACAAATAGAACATACATATATGTTAAATTGAATACTGTTTTAATAAAAATAATCTAATTATATTGTGATAAACACATATCTTTAGGTATATATATATATATATATATATATATATATATATATATATATTAAATAATCGAATGCCAATATAATCCGTTTTCATCAATTAAAAAGATACAGTAAAAATATCAATTGCCCAACACCAAACAGATTCATGGACATTAAGCATATAGCATTCTTAAGGGATATCTAATGTAAATCATAGAGCTGGGTGATAAGTTTATATACAAGGAAAAAATAAGAAATTGTAGCCTATAGTTGAGTGTCAACACCAGTGTATGCATTTTAATGAAGGACTATAAATGGTAAAACTATTGAATTTGTTGCTTAACTAAGGAAAGAAAACAACCTATTCCTTCAATACAATAACACATCTTCAAAAGAATGAAGGTAAATCTTATCAAATATTATAAAGTCAGGCACTAACAAATCACCAACTATTATATATACATATTTATCCAAAATCCAATGCCTCCCCAATTGTTTTATTCATCGAATTTTTAGATAGCCAAATATTCATCGCAAAAGAGGCTTAAAATCTATATCGAATACTAATAATGATTACATGCAACAAATCCATTCCTAATACATGTTCTTTTATTTCAGTCATAGTGCAAATTTGCTGGAGGAAAAATATCAAATGTCCTACATATTCAAAACCATCAAACCATATATGAAACGATCAACATACAACACAACATAAGGTGCAACCATTTAAGGGTCAAACCTCAATCCCTAAGAAACAAGTAGGCTAAAGGTGTATTCAAATTTCAATGAATAAAGCACAAGGATGAACTCGTAGCAAATAGTGTGAAAGTGATATAAGTAGTATGCAATGAAGCAGCGAACTGACTCTTGTGCACTAGGATAATAAATCTGTAACACACCTCCGTTTTGGATATTTGGATCGGTAGTGTTTTCTTGGTAATGTTTGATTATGCTTGATGTGACTGTGAACTTAGTGATTATTTGATCATGAACTATTTGGTGATGCGCATGTTATATCATGATGTGACGATTGTGTCTGAACATGCTTTGACTTTGGAACTTGATTACTTGTGATCGTGATTGATTAAATGATGTGGAAGTTATATGTTGATGTGATGTTCTTTTATTCCGATGTTACCCTTATGGCATGATTTAGAATAACTTAGAAGAGATCCGATTAAATGATGTTTACACTTTTGAGCATATCTTCGATGTTAGATGCGTCAGTTAATGATATTGTTTTGGTGAAAGGGGCGGATTGTATCACTCGCTTGCGAGCGCCCTACAATCCTGAGATTTCCTATTCACGGTGTGTTTGATCATAATATACATATATATTTTGCACGTTCGACATGTTCTTTGTTGCAGGTTGTAGGTACACGACATCGACTCCACCTGGCTTCACAGGTTTGAGCGTGTCCATTTACCAACGGTAATTGATTGGGAGATAGTAACTAGGTTTTCCGAGCCAAGTCATCACCCTAGTCATAGCGTGTTATTAGGTTGTCGTCAGGGTCAGTTGTTTTAACTTGGTCAGTTTCCCCTTGAGTGTTTATTTCATTTCAAGTTTAAAGTTTATTAAATGACTTGCGTAGTTTAATTGATAATTAAATGTGTTTAGTTGCAATGTTGAAATGTGATTTATTTTTTTGATTTATTTGATGAAATTAATAAAATAATGATTGGGTTATTGATTGATTTGATTAATTAATAAACTAGATTTAGTTTATTAATTAATTAGATTAATAGTGGATATAGTCTAAAAGATGATTTAATCTATTTAGTTTCGATAATTAAATGCAATTTATCTCGTTTGTTAATTGGATTTAAATTAATTAAATAATTCTTTAGTTACTATGGAATTGATTTATTTAATTAATTAGATTGAGTTATAAATTGATTTGTTTATTAATGAATAAATTTGAATAAAGGAATTATATTGTCTTTATTGAATATTTGATTTAAATTATAAAGGTAATGGAAATCATAATAAAGTTTTGATTTAAATGCAATTATGTATTTACATGAAATTGTAATTGAAATTAAAAGTATTTTTGTGAATTTAAAAATAGAATAGTTTTAAAATGAATTTTTAAAAAAATTAGAAAGTGAGAATTTTAGGGTTTTCTTTGACCAAATTGAATAAAAAGCCCTATTTTTTGAAAGAAAGGGCTCTCATGAATTTGGATGCTTGTAATTTGGGGGAAAATTTGGTGGGCTATGGTTTTGCTGAAATGTTGAAGGAGGGCTTGGAATTCTCCATTGATGAAAGCTTCCAAGTTTGGAGAAAACACAAGGTTCCCACCATTTTCTCTCCTCTCCTTCTCATTTTGTTTGTTTGAAAATATAGCTTTAGATTCTTTGAAAAATCCAAGGAAAAGCTTTCAAATTTGCTAAAATTGTAGTTAGATTTGAAAATAGAAATTTAGAGAGTTTCAAATGAAGAAATTTAACTTGTTGGTTGATTTGGAAAAATAACCCAGAAAATTCATCATGTCATTGTTTTTAAATTTTTCTCCTCAATCTTTTCCTCAAAAAAATTTGCCCAATTTGGGCTGTGAGATGATATGTTTTTATAAATGACCATTTATATAATTTTGCATACAAATCTTATGCTGAAAGTTTAGTTTTTTTTTTTTAAAAAAGGACTGTGTAAAGATTTCATTCTGGTTTTTACCAGAAAAGGGTTTTGATTTCTTTTTTTTGTTTTTCGTTTTTCTAAACGAAATTGTGAAGCTGAAAAAAAATAAATTATTTTTTTATTTGTGGAGTGGGGCTGCCCACAGCCACCCCCCCCATCCGTGGGGGCGCTCGCTGTGCAGCGCTCCCCACGGTGGGAGAGAGGGCTGCAAGCAGCCTCCACAGGGGCTGCGTAGCAGCCACACAGGGGTCGCGTCCCCTGTTGGGGCTGCGTGGCAGCCAAGGCCAATGGCCTTTTGATACTTTTAAAATAAATTTAAATTTATTAAAAATTTTAAGTTTTATTTAATTTCAATTTTTTTTATAATATATATTTATTATAATATGCATATAATAAGTATATATTAATTTTAAAATTATATATATATATTATATACTTATTATAATATATATGTATTATATTTATTAAAAAAAAGATTAGATTATATATAGATAATTAAATATATATTTAACGTATATATATATATATATATTTAATGTTTGGTCGTTTTGACATTAAATTAGTAAAATGGAATTTTACTTTGGAGGTTTTATTAAATTGAAATATTTAAAGAATAAATTATATTTATGATGAGTTTAATTCAAATATAATTCACCTAAAGAAGAGATTTTGATCACCCAGTTGAAATAAACATAGTTCATTTAATCAATCAAATTCATTGAAATTATGTTTTGATCGGAAATTTTAAAATATTATTATAATAATATTTTAGAGGTATATATTTAAATAATGATTTGGATATCTTAAAAATAGGAATTAATCAAATTGATTATCACTTTAGTATAGAGGAAATGTAATTGAGGTTTGAGCAAAGGATTTATTTAAATTATTGATTTTGACTAATTTATTTATCCTTTGATGAAATATAGGTTAAGTAATTTGATTAAATGCTTATTTATTGAAATATCTTTATTTTTGAATGTAATCGTAGAACTTAGAGATAGCGAATGCTTTATTTTAATCAGATATTTTAATTATCAAAAAAAAAAAAAAAGCACGATTTATTTATAATTTAGTTTTGATTATTACAGATAATCGTGACAAATGAAATTGAAGGGATAGATTTAAATATAGATAACTGTAAGCTGATTTTGATTCGAAATAGAAGCAAAAGTGGATTTTATATTCAAGTGGATTATTTAGAACATTGAATTTTTAATAGTAAATGATTTATTTTAAAGGATAGTCTAGATAGTCAAATGCTTTTATTTCAAGGCTTATTTTTTTAATAAGATGTGAGATTGGGAAACGAAATATAAATTATTGATATAGTTTCTTAAATGTCAACAGTGTGATATAAGTTTTTAGTATATAACAGGATATACATCGAGTATGCACTATTAAGTATATTTGTTGGAATTTATTCGTATTCAAGTAGAGATGACCTTTAGTTGAAGATTTAGTTGGTTTATTACTACAAATTGAAAGAAAGACTGATTTATTTGATCTAAACGTCTACTTATCAAAACGTTCTAAATATAGAAAACAAGTGAGAAACTTAGAAGTAACGAATGATTTGATGAATCATATGAGATTGAGTTGTTGATTTATTGCTAGGTCGCAATAAAGAGTAATTTATTTAATCCAAATGCTTTATAAAACAAGTGGATTTAATTATATTATATGATTGTGGGTCGTAGAGTTATTAATTGGATTGATTTTGATTCAATGATGTTATTTATTGAAATGTCTGGATTTAGAGTATGGTTGTGTAATTTAGAGTAAATGATCTGTTCCTTGAATATTTTTGTCATAAAAAGAAATAGGTTCAATTGATTGGATAAATGCAAGTCATGAATACTGTCTTTGATTGGATTTAGGAAATCCGAATAGTAGCTCATTTCATTGTCTGAAATGTTCTCAGTGGTAAATTGTTCGTCTTTGATGTTGTGGAATTAGTGTGGATGTTTTGAAAGCCTTCCAGATAGGAGTTCATTTTCTGGTGTGGGTTGATGTACATGAGTCACTTTTGATGTGTTGTGGAAAATGTGTATGGTTACACCATGTCGTTTCGCCCGATTTTCACGTACGGGAATGTTTTGTGCCTCCTTGGGAATAGGAGAAGATTTTGTAATGTGTGCCTCCTTGGATGGAGTGGTTTTGTTATGTTGTCCCCCCAGTGTTTGGAATGGATTTTGTGACCTTGTTGCCTCTAGTGTTTGGAGAGAGTCTTAACCTTGTTGTCTCCAGTGTTTGGAGAGGGTCTTAACCTTATTGCCTCCAGTGTTGGAGTGAGTTCTTGATTGTTACCTCCTTGAATGGAGAGGTTGTTGTTATCTAGATCCCTATTTTGGTTATTACCATGCGTGTTGTCTTAGGAGAGTGGCTTGCAATGGGCGCTGGCACACAAAGTGGTGCCAGGATAACCCTTTGTAAGTTGGTTAATTCAGTGATAACTAAATAAACTTTTAGAAGTTTAGGATGCATCAAACATTAAATAAGATTAAGTATGCCTCACTCATGGACCCAAGGGCTTGTTGTAGACTTCAGATGAGATGAGAAGGCTTGGAATGACAAGATCATCTATCTTGTCATCACGAGAGGTATTTGGTTTCGCATGAGTAAGAATGGGTGCCGGGAATGTGGTAGAGGCTACCAGGATAACCCGTGGAGTGGAGTCGGGGCCTAGGAAGATTCCCATAGGATATCCCTTGACAAGCTATGCGATGACACTCTTCCTAAGTCAGCAGTTTGTATTTGATATTTGTGACACTCATGATCTATTATATGTTTGGAAGCAATGTAACCTATGTCAGTGTGGTGTGAGTCGTACCCAGAGTAGTACGTATGACCGTTCAGTCATGTGACGAGGTCTTGTATTCATTTTTTATCAATTTTGTGTTGCCCGTGCCTAGTGGTAGATGGTCTTGTGTAGGAATTCCTGGTTACTATCTCCTAGCACGGAGGGAGTGGAACCTTTTGGATTCCACGTGGTCGGGTGGCGTGCATCTTAAATCCATTGGTTCTTCTTCATGTTTGTGTGTTCGTGATTTCTAGCTGGAGAGCTCGTGGGAATTACTTTCTTCTCATGCCTTGTTCTCTCAGTTCTTATTGTATGTTATTACCCCTCAGTTGTTATCGAGGTGGAATTGTATTATGTAATCATTTTGTTGGGAATTACCTCATTCAGGGAATGAGTGTTGTAATCTTATTGTTTAAATGTTGTTAATTGGAATCTTGAGGTATTTATTATCCTTGAACATGTAATTTATCTTGTTTGGGATGTATGTAATCTTAATTCTTTAAGTGATTAATGTTTTGGTTTCTTTTGATGTTAATCATTGTTTGGGTTTTAATGTAATCTTTGTCTCGTGGCCTTAGAGGTTGTTGGCAATGTGTATTCATCTTACATGTTATTTGTACTTAAACAAAAAAAAAATTTGGTACATTTAAGTAGTGAATTGCAACTTCCTCTAGGGTTGCGTGGCGGGGCATTACAAAATCAAGACTAGAGAACCAAGACATCGACATTGAAATGAAAGACAAAGATTAAGATGATCTAACCAAGAAGGTAGTCCTGTACGTTCAAGATCTATTTGTAATGTGGAACACATGATAAAAAAAATGCTCCTTTTTATATTGGGATGGTTTGAGCCGATTGGAAGGGAGACCGAAATGAAAATTAAAAGGCTACATTGCAAGATTAGCAACAAGGATGTTTTGGTTTTATAGGTAGTTTTCTCTCAAGAAAAGAGTTCTTTAGATTGCGATAACTCGCTTTCACGAATTGCATCATAGAGAATTATAGAGATAATGTTAGCGGATGCGCAATAGGATGGGTTAAGGCAGTATTATCTATCATGCAAATTTTAATTCCATCAACAAGACATGCATGCAAATTGCAAGAAACATTTAGCATAGGATATACTTACATGACTAGGAAAAAGATGTGATTTCCATTATTTAATTCATATGCAATTACCCCTGGAAAAATTTCTATGCATCACGTTATTAAGGGATTATTGTTCATCCATTCTGAAATATAGTGGATTGCCATTGCCAAGGCATACAAACCAGCTAGAAAGAGATGAGCACATAATAAAGGAGGAAGATGCAAATCCATTCACAATGAAATTTTGCATAAGTTTGATAAAAATAAAGGACGTTACACCACTTAAAGGCACTCTCTTTGTGTGTTTCCAACATAATTCTTTTATTTCTAAACTCTTGTAGCTTAAAACTACCTACGGACCAAATCTTGAAGAGACATTATCCTTTCCAAACTTATGAATTTAGAACAACAAAATCAAATATGCATGAAATATGCGTACGTGCATGCTAGCACAAGGAATGTTTTCCAAATGTCTTAGGATTTAATCTATCAAACAGTGTTTCAAATAAAAGAAAAGAAGAGATTAAGGAAATTCCAACCTGATTATGCACTACTTTTCAGAATTCCTTTGAGAGTTTTGATCTTCATACACTAGTAGAATTTGGCAAATAAATGACTATGGGACTAAAAATTTTGGTCACATGACTAAAAATTTTGGTCATGTGACTAAAAATGACTAAATTCTACTAATTTTTTGCAATTCACAAGTATAAATGACTAAATAAATGACTAATTTGGTCATCAGGTTAAAGCACAACTAAATAATTGGTCAGAAAAATAAAAATGACTAAAATAAATGACTAATACTCTATTCTTTTTTCTTTCGAATTTGATCATAATCTATAGAGCTTAAGCCCCCCTCATAGGACCCCTACCTAAGCGGGCCATTTGTCTGCCTATGTTGCTTGGTGCACCAAAAATACCTATTGCGTGGCATTGCCTCTCGGTGCAGTCTTAAGGTCTTCACATATTTATAATTTTTTTTAATGTTTACATTCTTTAACTTTTATTACTCATTATGTTAATGAATCATTAATGTTTTTAACTATGATTTGAAGCCAATTTGATTTTATTGTTGTGTTAGCATGTCAAATGTATCAAAGAGCAATTGTGGTCAATTTCACTAATAAAATATGATTTAAACAATCCAATTGTATTTTGAGGGCTATTTTGTAGACACTTTTATTTCAAAAGGTCAAGTAGTTATTTCTAGAAGCAATTAGTTTCAATTTAAATGGATTGTAGAAATGTAATGTCTGTAAAAGTAATTATTTCTAGAGGCAGTGCCTTAAGAACGTAAGGTCAAGTAGTTATTTCTAGAAGCAATTAGATTCAATTTACATGGATTGTACAAACATAATGGTCAAGTCTACTGAAAACAAAGATTTTTCCCTTAAAAAAAGAACATTTTTCCCTAAAAATGAAGATTGATTCACTTCTATCTTCGTTTTCTGAAATACTCAACCATCTTAATAATGCGAAATAGAAATAACAATGATTGCTTTTACTACATATAAGGGGGATTTAAGGCAAAATATTATTTTTTTCTTAACTATATATTTTATGTTTAAATTATATTTGTAATTTTTTAATTGTCTTAAATTAATTCAATAAAAAAAAACCTTTCTAAAATTAAAAAAAATATTTCCCTCCCCTCAATTCATTTTCCCTCCCTTTCGACATGCATTTTCTTTTCCCTTACCCCTGTGTATACTCGTTCATGGCTGCAAATTTTGTTGAAAAATCATGATCACTATTAGGAAGGGATAGCCACACATTTAGAAGTGCATGGCATCCCTCCTCATGGTTGTCCAAGGTCGAAGGTCAAATCTAGCATGCTAGGCTGAAGGAAAACCATATTTGAGTTAGAGTTTCCCATGGAAACATCTTTAGTCAGGGTTTCCCTTGAAGTGGAAAGGTGAGAAAAGCTTTTGAGTTGTGCCATGAAATTAAGCTCTTGCAATTTTAAATAATTCTCCAAGTATTGTCAATGTAAGTTCTGTTGTGAGTGTTTTTCCTATGTTGTTTTTCTTGTAGGTGCGTTGAACAAGTGTTGTTTGTGTTACAGAAGCCTTCAAATCCTAGGAAGCAGAGGGTGGTTGCGCATGCTTCAAATCCCTGCTCTAGGTTAGTAATATAGGAAGGGTATTTTAATATTTTATGGGCTTGCCTATTTTAACAAAAAATTAATGGGTGAAAGGTATCTTCAGGATCGTTTCTATATTTTTTGGCTATATTTTCAATATCTCCAATACCAATTTTTGGATGTAGATTTTTCTTTTCTTGTTGTGTTTGGTGGTTTCCTACGTCTGAAATGTGAATTATCTTTTCTTGTGATTGCTGAGTCTCCTAAATCTGACTTTTCATGTGAAAGTGCTTCAATTTTGTTTGAGGCTTATATGGTTCCAAAGAGCTCAAGCCTAGACCATAGCCCTTTGTTCACAAAAATATTTACTGTATTGATTGCCATTTTGAAAAAGAATCTTAGCCTTTGCAATGGACTTGTAGTTAGCTGCACACAAGCTTTTAGGAGTCTCAAAAGGTTTAAACTGTCTTGATATGCATTAGAAAAAGTATTCTCCTTCATGATATGTACTTGTTGATGAAGGCACATGATCTCTGGCACAAATTTATCCTGTATTCACATTACCAGACCCCGATGATCCTCAAATATCTATATTAGATCTTGTTCTTGTGACCTCACTAGGGATTCAATCGTCTTGAGCAACACTATTAGTTGTTTTACTTGACATTTTAGTGTATAGAAGATCTGGTCCGTGTGGTAAGCAACTTTGTCCTTCAAACTTTCCCCTTGAAAATCATGTTTTCCCATTTCAATAGCTCGAATTTAGACCAGAGAATCCAAATTTGGATTAAAATCCACATATGTAGAGAATAAAAGAAAATTCTAAAATAATTTCAATTTATTTAGATTTGTACAATAAATTTATTAACCTTCTTTCACTGTTTTCTTTATCACATGGTAGTCCAAAATTTTGATATCTCCAAAAAATTAATTGTGTCCAAAATTATTTATGGATTTCAAGATTTTTACGGATACCTAATTTTTTTTGAAAATTTCTCATTTCTACTTACAGGGAGGGGCTAAGATTTTTTTTTAAAAGGTGAATATGATATCCCTCACTACCATCCACAAACCCATTGAAGATATTTTTCTATATTTTGAATGGTCTTCAAATGCATGCATTTCCTACTTTGATAATATTTAGGACAACAACTTATCCATCAATTTTGTGGAAAATCATTGAAGAAGCAAGTCGACAAGCTTTGTTGAATGATGCCGAGAACCACTATAGGCCAATCACTATATACAACAAGAGCTGTGGTGCAGCTACAGTCCCTACTAAATGGAAGAGTAGAGTATAAATGGAAAAGTAAAGTATTAAGGGTTTATTGTTGGTGCAGCTACAGTCCCTACCAAATGGAAGAGTAGAGTATAAATGGAAAATCAGAGTATAAAGGGTTTATTGTTTTTGAAGGATTTTTGGAGTAGCTACAATGTTTTTGGAGACATCAGTAGGATTACCTTCAATCTTCAACCATCTTGCTATTACATAGTATCTTACACCATGTTTTATCTCTTACCAGTACTTGCCTTGCATTTACAGTGGGTTAGTTGATCAAAATCTGCATACCAAAACCTTGAGACAAGTAGTGAAGAGCAAGTCATCTTTTAAACTTTAAGGCATCAATACGGAAAATTCAAATCATCAATGTTTCCAAATTAGAGTTTCATACTGAGAATGTTGGCATATCATCATGTTGGGATATCAAAGGAATTTGTCATGGTTAGGATTTTAGAAGACTCTAAAGATTCACCAATTTCAGTGCAAAAAATTGCTTATGGTCAGTTATGTGTAAACGACTATTTTAGGGTGATTGAAAGGAGTCTATTTTAGGCTATTTGTGTTTTATTAATTGTTTTATGATTAGTTTTATTTAAAGTAGCTTTCTTTGTATTTTTTTACAGTTGAGGATAGGTTCACTTAAGTGTTACTTTTTGAGATATTTTATTATTTTTAAATTGCTAAAGCTTTTTATTGTAAATAAGTGCTTTAAGTACATAAACTAAAAAAAAATAGTTGAAATGGGGCTTATGTTGTTAAAGTTTTATTTAGTTATTGTGGAATTATGTGTATAATTTTATTAAGTAAATCAAAACAAGATTGAATTTAGTCAAGATTTGTATTGGAAAAACTTGTTTGTCTAATTTCTAGCTTTGTATGTAGTTTAGTTGTTTACTTTTTGGAATTGTGTGTTGTTTAATCTTTTATCCCTTCATTTGTAGCATAATATTGGTGTTTTCTCTACCTAGTAGGAGGTTTTGTTTGTTTTTTTGTGCTTAAATAGTTTACTCTCCTGAATTTATGAAAATCTCATTAAAAAGCTTGACTATTAACAATCTAGCACATGCATCTGGGGCTAAAACATGATGAGATGGATGATCTAACAATACCTGACTCCATGCTATGAATAGAGTACATTTGGGGCTAAAACATGATGAGATGGATAATCTAACAATAGTTGACTCCATGCGATGAATAGAGGACACTAAAAATAGGGGTTCTAGTTAAAAATAACTTGTCATGGAATATGCTCTTCTCTTCAAAAATGGTGACGAGCTAAAAATAGGCTTTTTGGAAATGCAGCTTTGGATGATTTGATTTGAATGATGCTTTCCTTTTTTCCAATGAGGTCTAGAAAATCCTTTGATGTAACTCTAAAAATCTTCATAATTTATCAAGTTTGTTGACTAGAATTCAAAACCTTCTACTTTGTAAGCTTCTCCATGAACAACTAAATCAATCTCTCTTTGATTTGTAGGTAGTTGATAGAATTAAAAAAAATAGATGAGGCTAGTATTCTTTCTATGCTATCTCCAAACCTCCAAATGAATATGATGTGTATTGCTACTTCAATATGCTTCACAAATCTGCCTTAATTCCTTCACAAAAATATGCTATAAACTCCCTTACCAATCTGCTCAAAAAAATTAATAAAACTACTCACAACTTTGGCATAAATATGTAGTAAAATACCTCAAAAGGTCTGATCAAATATTCAACAACTTTTTCTCATAAAACTACTATGAATGATCTATAAATCTACTCTTGTATCTCTTTCAAATCTGCCTTAAACTGCTATAAATTTGCCTTAAAAGGTCTACTCCAAATCAACTTATATGTCTGCTCCAAGTCACCTTTAGATCTGGACAACCAAAAAATTAGTTAAAATTAGTCAAGTAGAGTGAGCATATCTAAGACTTCAATATTGCAGCATGTATGTGATGAAATTCATCCTTGTCTAGTCAGTTTCATATTTAGAAAGACTTTTGTAACTATAAGAGTTATATTGCTTGTTGTATTCTACATTGGGGTTTTGACATTCCCTTTTGCTCCATTGACCTGGTTCTATGGTAATTTTTTAGTGTAGTTGAATTTAAGTGAATATTTGTATGCATAACATTGTATATAGAGCCCCCAAGTTGCAAATTTGTGTGAATATGTGGGAGGATATTGTTTAGCCCTTCTAAATAGATCAAAATTTATGCATTTGAATTCTTTATTAGCTCTAATATGCATCTTCCCATGCCATTAGGATCTATATTTTCCACGAGTTTAATATGTAGGTTGCTTATGGCTCTATTGTGTGAGACATTTGCAACTTCATGATGGAATTGTGCATTCAAATTTTAAATCAATTTCACAATATCATGGACTATGGCTTTTGCATCTTTATCTTTCAGGAATTCAACACCTTTGTGATGTAGGGTTTTCATAGCCTCACTTTCTCTATTCCTATTTCCTTCTGGTAGAAGGTTTCTTAATTTTCAAACTGACTTTCTCAAGGTTTATTTTTGTCAGTATCTTATTCTCCCTATGTATAGGATGATTTGGCAACTCACCAAGGAATTATTTGTCCTCTGATAGCATGTGTCTTCACCTCTTAACTTGGGGTTAAATCTACTTATACATGGAGTGTGTAATATACATAGTCCTCCATCGCTGCTAGCATTTGTTAATACCACCTTTGAATATTTAGAAATCTCCATGGTTGTTCTAGATTAGACATAATAATGTATGTTTCAAGGATCATTGTCTGTCTTCTAATGACATGAATAAAAGCTATTCTTTTTCTCTCTTGTTTCACAAGTTTTTATTTATTTACTTTTTCTTTGAAAAGCCTTTTGGATAAAAAATGTTTAGTGACTTTTGATATGAATGTTTTGGATGATACTTTGTGATCCATCATCAACATTTTTAAAAAATGTTTCATGTAATTTTTGTGGTTGAAATTACACAATAGATAGTTGTAACTAATAAGGCAAAGGAACTAAATTTCAATGCAAAATTATCACAAGCACTGCATGGCATGGGTCAATGTCTGCTTGAGAATACTGCATTAGATGTCAATGTTGGGGGTGGTAAGCTTCTAGCATGTTAGTATCAAAATTCCAATCAAGCTGATCATGTATATAGTGGCTAACTATTCAGTGATCCCTTAATGAATTTTTCAGGATATTCTTTATAAAATTTATATGAATTCACATTCTAATATGGTGAGATGTATCCAGGAGGAATTTTAAAATGCTAGGAAAGGTCCAATATGACCTCCATAAGTTGTTTGAACATTATGTAAGCCATCAAGTTACATGATCATAGATAATTTTATCTAAGAATTTTACCTCAATTTTTTCTCATTTTCTACTATAGATTTCCATGATATTTACAAACTCATCTTATGGATTTGACTCTGCAGTGTACTCATATTTCTTAGACAATAACTGCTCCATCAGAGTCACTTTTGAATGAAATTCAATATGTGGAGGTTTGTTAGCATCTTCTTAGTAGACTTGACAAGAAAACTTCTATGACTTGATTTATTGCAGCCATTTAATTCACATCACTGCATTCTTAACATGAATGTTAAAAATCAAGCTATATTGTCCTTAATGCTTTGGGGCATCTTACATGAAATATCCATGTCTGTATTGATTGTTATTAGTCTAGACAGTGTTAAAATTATGCAGGTAGAAGTTTAGTGCCTTGATTAACATTTCTTGAAGGTAGTTCTGACGAACTTTCTAAAGCCACAATTAGTACTCTAATTCTTTTTAATAATATGTTATACCATGAACCAAAATTTGATTTTTTACCAGTTTTAGTTAAAGAAAGGGCATGTATTAAAACTAGTTTCTCATATAACAATTTCTATTTCTAATTCTCTATTTTTACAAAAAATAGCAATAACTCTAACCTGTGTGAAAAAGAAGGTGAGACTTTTCATGTGCCAACAAAGAATGCTAATAAGGCAAGATACATCAATAAGATATCCTTAAAGTCAAGTTAAAGAGACTAAAAAAATTATACTATTCTGATGGATTATAACTGACGCACTGAAATATTACCCAAATAATTTTTAGAGTGTTGTAATACCAAGTATCAAATGAAATAAAGATTATAATAATGGCCACAAATGACAAGATTAGGTCACTGTTACTAAAAACATTACATTTAGTTACAATAATGAAATTCTAAGTAAAAAACCCTAGCTAATGAAAAGTAATGAACATTACACACTAAATAATTTTAAGCATAATAAAAAGTAGTTAACCTAAAGTAGTTAGGTTTTGTGTGGATCCTAGGAGTTGCATGGAGGGACAATCTAATAGATGTGTACTAAATAAATATGTGGATAATATTGATTATGTAATGATGTGAATAAAGTTCCATAGTTACCAGGAGATGTAGGGGTAATGGAACAAGGACAGAGATGGGGAGGTCAATCCAATTAGGGTATACAAATAAATGAATAAGGAGATGACTATATAATATATAAATGTAGTTTCTAGAAATTATGGGTACTGGGACAAAATGCAGACCACATTCCTATAATGGAGTTTCCCCACAACTATTGAACAAACAAATGTAGAAGCAACATTGCAAATATATTAGAGAGAAGATATCAAACAAAGCTCTTCTATTTACCAAGAATAGTGTAGGATATTAGTATAATGTTGGACATAGAAATCCAAGGTTATGTTAATTGCATTGGACGAATCTTGAGGACTCTTTTGACATTGACAATGTCTATAGATGATGGAAACTCTATGTATGAAACACACATCTTTTTTTCTCTATCTTGATTGATTGATACTAATCGAGGAAATGGGGGACAATATAATTACAGTCAACTTACAAGCATAGGTTGTTGTAACTAAGACAAAAATCTAGGTTAGCATAAAATAAAATGCATAATCAAAACCCTAGCTAAACAATGAAGTACAATGGAGGAAAATGCATAAAAGAAAGGAATTATTTCACCAAAAGACTTCAAACCCTCAATGATTGACCTTCATTTCCCTTCTTCAGTTGCTACAATATTATGTTTTCCCTCAGATTTTGATGAGAAACTATGACTATGACAATGTCGTAAGCAAATATTGAAGGATTCTATTCAAAAACTACATTTATGCAAGTATGCAAGTAAGCCTAAAGTATGCAGAAAATAGTCAAGCACGAAATGCCTTAAATATGAAGTCAAGAGCATGAAGTGTGTCAAATGAGGCTGAAATTTCCTTTTTATAGAAAATCCAATTTTAGATGAATGGCCAAGATTGAAAGATGAGAGATTCCCTAAGATCAAAGGTTGAAATTAAATGTGACAACCAATAATTAGGGTTAGGGCAACATTAGGGAAAAAATTGAAATGAAGGGCTGAGATTTGATTTTAGAAAAAATAAATCAATGGACAAGAATGCATGTGACAAGGAGATATTGGGCACGAAAAAAGAGGTTGTTGGAAAATCAAATAATAATTTAAAATTATTTGATTTTAAAGGCTGAGTTTCCCTTCTGAATTAAAAATTTATTTAATTCAAAAGTGGTGGGGTCATGTGACAGTAAATAATGTTTCAAAATTATTTATTTGGAGAGAATAGAAAGTGGACAATTTTAAATAAATGATTTTATTTAAAATTAGAAAAAGCCAAGGTGGACAATAATTAATTAAATTATTGGGGGATTTTCAATGTGCAGTTTGCTTATGGCCAAATCTTTTAGCAAAAGCAAACCCTACAACAAAGCTTTAGCCTCAACAATATTATTTGTGCCTTCCTCCAATTTGAGTGCCTGGGCCAAAAACAAGAAACCATTTGAATCTTGGATACATATCCTCGCACTTGACACTCCTGAATTTCCTTTAGATGCTCCATCAAAATTGAGCTTAGCAAAACTCGGGGATGGAGTTGTCTATCTCACCTTAGATCTATCTTTTTTCAACACACTTTTATTCTGATGCAATCCCACCAGAGGCTTAGAAATGTATTCCCAATTGCAAAGAATCCAATTATCCTAGTTAGAAAATAAGGATGAAATATTTTCATTATTTCTAACATATGAGCTAACTACCTCATAAATCTGTCTTTCCATCTTGGATTGGAGTTATAAAGATTGAGTTTTCTTTGAGAAAAATCCTTCTATTCTGCTCCCACCATATGCTCCAAAAAACTATTGATGGTATTGTATACACGTAAAAATGGTCTGGATAATCTAATTAATTAAATACGACTTATTTGATTAATTACACTTGAATCTTCTACTATTAAATAAATAGGAAATATTTATTTATATAGTTCATCATATTTTTTTCAATCTTTATTCTATTATTTTTGTCTTAGTTAAATAAACAAATTTCACTTTGTTTTATTTAATTATCATAATTAAATTCATCTACTTAATAAATAAATAGAAATATTTATTTATATTAAGTTCACTATTAATTTTTATCATATTATTTCCTCTTGATTAAATAAATAAATTTAAATACTTTGTTTTATTTAATTATTACCATATTATCTCTTCTATATTTTATCCATTTATTCTATCTTCATTAAATAAGCAAAACTCAAATAGTTTATTTAATTATTACATCATTCCAATCTTAATTAAATAAACAAAGTTTTACACTTTATTGTTTAATTATCATATTCCTTCTATTTTAATTTAATAAACAACTTCTATAGTTTTTTCTATTAAATTATTTATTCCCCCTTTTTGCTAATTTAAATAATCAAAATATTTAAATAAAGGCATAAAGCAAATTCCTCTATTCACTCACCTACCAAATTTAATATTCCAAAATCCAATTTAATTCAATTGGCATTCACGGGAAGCTATGGAGACAAATTGGAGACAAATTTGAATCAATTTGTCAAATATTCTTCCTCTGATCATTCCTATCATCTTGCCAAATCTTTTCATGGGGAGAAACCATTCCCTTCATTAGCTTCGGCTTCTTCATCTCTCACCCTTCAAATCTCAAGATTGAATCCAGGCCTTTGTTGTGCTACCTGTAGACACATAAAATATACTGATTGACATTGTGCATCTGATCCCGACTACTAACATCGTTTCATCCTAAATCATCCCTCGGTCTAACCATTTAATCAAATCTCCTTGTCTGATTAAATCCATCAATATTCCTTTCTTAATTGAATAAATCATTTTATCTAATTAAGTCAATCTCTTTTGTTCATTAAATCAATCCATCTAATCTAATTATCCCTATTTAATTAAATAATTAAATTTATTTGATTAAATCTATAAAATCTATCCATTAAATTAAATAAATTAAAACCTTATTTGATTTAATCTAACACCATTTCTTTTAATTAAATAAATCAAAATCCTTATTTAATTAATCTCTTATCATATTCCTCTCTTATTTGATTTAAATAAATCCATAAATTTGAGTCAAATAGGTCACATTATCTAATCTCTCATTAAATTAATTAACCCTTAATTAATTTAATTTCATCTCATGTCCCATCCTCTATATTTTGCAAGTTGCATATGAAAATAAATTTAATTGATTTATTAAATCTCTATTTTCCTCACAAGGAATCTTTTGGAATATTCTCCAAATTTGAATTCAAAAATTCCAAGTCAACATGTACATCCAACAAGGCAATAACTTCATCTTACATGTCCTTTTTCTTGAGCCAAGTGGAATTTATTGCAATTTCCCTTCCCTCTTGCAAGTCATTTCAACAAATTTGAAATTCAAAAATATGCATTTATTGACACAATCCCCAAATCTTGCACATCCTTCATCCATTCATAGAATGACAAGTGGCATCATGCCATTGGATGAATGTTAGTCCCACATTGCTCAAATTTGGACATTCATCCATCTTGGCATTCTATAAATAAAGAGCTCATATCCTCATTTGATCATCCACAAATTATGCAAAGTTATTATGATAAAATATTTAGCCATTTTCGTCCATCACCATTGAGTTCTTAGCTAGGTTTTTTGTAGATTTTTGGCTTGGAGCTCTCATCCTTCACCATCAAAGTGGATCAATCATCATCAACATATCAAGCTTGCATCTTAGGAATTGGGAAAGAGCCAATTTTCACATCAAATTGGCACCAATTCCCCCATGGGATCAAGAGTTTGCTATTTTAATTAGGATTGGATTTATGTTTTCTTGTTTCATTGTGTTTTTCATTGTTTCTTTTCCTAATTCGAAGTTTGTAAATGGATTTCATGGGGAATCCTTGTTTTAGCTTGCAATCTCTTATTTAACTTGTTTATTCTTGTTGTTTTGCAGGTACTAGGATTGGGGTTCGCACATTTGGTGCTAGAAGGAGAATCAAAAGAATGTTCTGAACGCAAGAAGCAAAGGGAAATTTGAACCCAATTGGCTGGGACCATTCATCATCACAACAAGTTACAAATCAGAGGCATATCAGCTATCAACACCTGAAGGGGAACCTCTACAAGAGCCCGTGAATAACTCTCATCTTAAAAAGTTTTATGCCTAAATCTTTCAAGGTATAGAACCAAAAAATCCAAAAAAAATCAAAAAATGTCTTGAAAAAATGGTTACTTCAGCTAAAACCTAGCAAACAGGCATCTTGGTAACAACAAAAAAAATCAAAAAGCAAAAAATCAAAAAATCAAAAAAAGGATAAAAAATAGTAAAGAGAAAAAAAAAATTGTCCTCTAGTGAAAACCACTACGGTGGTGATTTGGACAAGTACCTTGGTGAAAACCTGGCAAATAGGTGTCTTGTGTAAATAAGCACTTTCCATCCACCAGGATCTTTACAGCTTGTTCTGCATCACCCATCCATTACGCTTCCATCATCTATCACATTCCATATCTCCATCACATTCATCACTCATCCACTCGCATCCGCACCATAGCTTGGTCCTATTTTCGTATCATGATCCCTCCTTGTACTACTCAACCCATCCTCAAGGTCAGTTTGTCCTGCCTTTATCAGAGTAGTCTATTGCATCATGCTGGGGGCATGTTCTTATCGGATTAGATTCGTGTATATCCTTAAAATCATAAAATCAAAAAATTCAAAAACATTATAAAATTAGAAAATCCAAAAACATCAAAACATTTTAAAATCCCAAAAACATGTCAAAATCATCAAAAAGTCAAAAATAAAGTCATCTTATCGAACTACATCGTCTCTGAGCTTGAACATAGGAAAGGTTGATATTTGATCATCCCCTGAGACATTTAGGTCAGTCCTATAGGAGTCTATCATAATAAACTGACATCTCATCATGTATATCATAATATGTAATTCGGTCAACTCGTCAGTTGAACTACATGGTCTCTACGTATATAAAATAGGCAAGGCTCATCTGTTGATCAACCCCCAAGGCCCCTAGGATAGGTCTTTAGGTTAGTCTTTGGGTCAAAATCTCAGAAAATCCCAAAACATTCAAAAAATCAAAAAATCAAAACATTTAAAAATCTTGAAAAATACCTAAAACAACCTCAAAACATTGCAAAACTCCAAAAAAAATCCAAATATTTAAAAAAATCCATCCTTCTCATCTCGCTTGCACCCGCAATAACATCACTCATAATAAACGATCGTCATCCTCAATCTTTGGTAAGACAATCAAAAACAAGTCTAGTAGGTTGAAATAGAAAGCTCAAAACGTCAAGTCTTAGGTCTAAGTCAGTGCATAAGCAAGTTGGTCATCTCTTCGTATTGATAACCTATCACCCAATTGGTCCCATATCAATCATCATTTGGAACACTTTGGATAAATGAAATGACGTGTTGCCATCCACTAACATGTCCTAGTATGAATCATTCCTACAATGGACATTATCTTTTGGCAATAGTTTCGATTCTTATCCTTAAAAACACATCCTCTTCTCGTTAGCGGTATTGAAGAGCATCAGTTTGTTTGTCTACTTCGTCTTTATCTTTTAACTTATCTTATTCACGCTCATTCCAAGGACCTCTCGATGATATCCGAATGAAGGATTTAGAGAAATAAGAATGGGGCAACAATTATTATCTTTTGTCTGCTATGCTTGTTGGATGTTCTTGTAATATAATCTTGGTGAATACTTGCTTTGTTAGGTATGTATGGAGGAGGTTTTGCACAAATTGTTGACTATTGCATGGATAGGTTTACCTTTCTGTGTTTTGGTCCAAGGTGTTTTGAACTTCTAAAGTGCATCCTAGCAAGGTTTTCGTATGTCAGGTGTGAACAAGGATACTCCTATCTGATTTTCAAGTCAAAGTCCATCACACTAGGTACAATGCCATCCTAGTTTTCTATACCTTGATGCTTCGTACCACGTGTGTTATCAAAAATAAGAAAATTTGGCCCTCTAAAAATCCCAACTCCTTGGAAAGTAATCACCATCATCATCATCATTTACATTTGCATCATCTTGTGTCTTGTTGAAATGACTTCTTTTCTTGCTAACTGCACTAACAAGGTACTATGACGGTTGATCATCTTCACCATCATCGTCATCGATCCTGCATCCACAAAACCATTACCATATGGAATAAACATATCATATAGGAAACACATGCATTGCATTTCAATCATCATATAAACAGGTTATCATAGGCATTCTTCATAGATAGGTGCATCCATTTCATCGCATTTTATCCATTACATTCAATCGCATTGCATTATATGAATCACTACATAAACATTCATTTGCATTTCATAACCATTTCACATTATCACATACTACATAATCATAAACAATAGGTACATAGGCATTATAAGATAATCCATCACATTCATACTAGCATAACATCATAAAATCATCTCATGCATTAAGTCCATTTTTACATAAAACATTATCATATCATTACATATAGTACATCATATTAAATGCAGCACATACATTACATCATCATTTAATAAGTTTAGGATAATAACATTTGTTATTCTAAGCATCTTAAAAAACCATTTGATTTGCATTACATAAAAAACCATCTCATTTTCATTACATAAAACCATCTCATTGGCATCATATCACAACCATCATATTACATCATCCATGTCATCTCATAAATAGCATCATAAATCATTCATTACATAATATAAGCATAATTCATTACATCACATACAAAACATACATCTATTCATAATCCGTTCATATATAAGCATGATTCACATAACATTTCACGTATATACCTTATCATTTTGCATATTACATTCCACATCACATATCACATCACCATTTGCATCAAATAAATCATCATATCGACAACATCATTCTACATCACATTTGCATATCATAGGTTAAACATAACAAAGATCTGATAGTCATAATCATAATGCATACATCATCAGAAATAAATGCATCCATAAAAGCATCATTGCATAGCATATAGAAGTAAAATAATCCATGCATAAATAAAGAATACACATCGCATCACATCAAAATCATCATCGGCTCATATATATATCATCAATAATGCAACTTTCATAGTACAATAATAAATTGGATCACTGTACATATATGTCAATCAGTACAAAAGGCCCACTGGGCTATCAAAAATGATCCTGTAAGGCACAAAAAGTATCAAATCATCTTGATCAAGCTCTGTCTCTATGGATGCTGCCCTCACCTCTGTCACCATGATCCTTTGCTAGTTTGTGGCTGGCTCACTCTAAGTACTCTAGGACCCACTCTGCTCTGGGTATGGCCTCATAATAGTACCTATGATAGTACTCTACCTCTCAGATGACATCCTATAAGATTGAACTGACACTGTACCTTGGGAGGAGGAGGCTGTCATGCTCTCTAGTTGTTGTCTCCTACCTAGCTTAGTGGCTGCCTGTAGCTCTGCAGCTTATCTCTGTTGTACAACCTGATCCCTCTCGGCCCTGAGCTGCTCTCTCTCGGCCCTCACCTGATCTCTCTTGGTTGTCACGGCCTAGAACTGGGCCTACATTGGCACAATCAAACTATCCCATGCATCCGCCTGTCCTATTGGATGTACCTGCAACTGCACCCGAGGAGGATCCTCCCCTCGTGGTGGTGGAACTGGTGGCACCTGCTTCTAGTCTTGCATGTGCACATCTCCCTAATCTGGCTGGACTAGAGGCACAAATGGTGGGTCCAGTCGAATGTTAGCTCTTCATCCTCGTCCTCCCCCTCTGCCTTTAACTCTCTGCAGATCCGAAACTACACTTGGAATCATCAATCGAAGCAGAGGCTGGAACCAATCCTTGTAAGCCTGAGCAATGCCTGGATCTGTGAGTCCTAGATCATAGGCCCATGGTTGGGCTACCAACTTCTTGAAGCTATCCACCACCTCTGAAGCAGGAACATACTGCCCCCAGGATACCTGTGTCATGGAGTGGGCAAAGATGGCTACATAATCATCATTTGGGTGATCCTGAGGCTCCTCGAACTGATGCTGCACGTGCCTGGGCAAGTACCTCTCAATCATGGTGTGCTCCCGCCCCTGCATAAAATGATCCTGGTGGTAGTAGAACATCTGATCAGCATCATCGGCCCATCCGGGTCGACCAAGGTATGGTTGCAAGGTAAAAACTTGCATCTTGTCCAAGACCCTCCTCCAATAAGAGATCGTGTGCTCGCCAGTGTGTGTGAAGGACACACCGCCTCTGTATCACCACACAAGGGGATCGTCTGACACCATTGGAACTGAAACAATGCGCGGTTGTAGCACAACAATGTGCTCCCATGCCCAGACATGAAGAAGAGTCACCCCCGCTTCGAGTGCTCTGCCATCCATGTAGACATACTCATGGCTATCTCTGTATAATGAAGCTAGAAGAATAGGCCCCCAAGCAAAATGAATTGGCCTGTCTTGAACCATCCACTCCCAGCAGGATCCCCAGTTGGGATTGAAATATCGCTCTCATCTATCAGGGGCAACAAGACCCGAAATGATGGCTGCAATCACCCAATGGTAGGGAGGTGCTAGGATCCTGTGCCACTCGAGCTCTATCTTCCCCTCGCAAAAGATAATCTCATATGTGGTGAGGACTTTGAAGTAGGCCTTGTGCCCCTTGTCCATGTAAAAAATCATCCAATGACCATGAATCGGCAATCACAAAATGCACCAAACGTCCTCTAGGGTGATGGTGGCCTCACCAGTGGGAAGATGGAATGAAGAAGTATCGCTGTGCCATCTCTCGACTAGCGCTGACAACATCCCTAAGTGAGTGTGCACGGGCGCCGTGTAAGAAATGTACCATAACCACGCAATCCAGAGTCACTCTTGGTCCCTGTCACTCAGAACTCGCAAGTAGCTGGCTAGGTCTCACGACCTGTGCTCTCGGGAGTAGAGCTCCCTTGCCGCGTCTTGCACCAAGGAAGGTCATCATGTTAAATTTTTTGAAAAATTCTTTGTTGCATGTTCAAAAAACTTCTCCAGCGGTGCAACCCGTGATGGCATTGCATTTTGATTTCTAATCAAACTCTGATGCTAGGCCCTAAAAGAGAAAAATCGCACCGTCGTGGTGCACTTTATCATCCAGTGGCACACTTTGGGCGAAATCAGGACCATCACGTCGCACTTTTCAAATCCCTTTACCGACCCCAAGCTCAGCGTCAGAGTTTTTAAACTCCAAACTGCACCTCCATGGCGCAATATCACACCACATGGTGTAGTTTGATTCTCGAGCGGTGCCATATAGCACCACTATAGACATACCGACCCTTTAAAGCATTAAATGAAGCAATAAATGAAAAATGAAGCTCGGGTAAGGACCACTTACCGATGCCCCAATGCTAGGTGGCCACCAGTATGTCCGAACTCGATCAGAAATGTGTAGGGGAAGCTGTCATTACGCCATATCGTCAGGAGGTCAGAGCTCAAATCTCGAGGTTACTATTGGAAGTGTTTGAAAATGACTTGAAAGTGACCCCTCGGGCCCCTTTTAAGCCTAAAAATTAGGGTTTTTTAACCCTGATTATCTGTCCTACTAGGGTTTTGGATCCTCAAACCTATTGTTGTCCAGTCGAGGCCTGTTTTATATCATTTTATTGTGTTTAGACACATTTTTAGCTTCCCGGAGCCCTTTCGGACCTATCGGGTACGTTGTTCTCTTTTTTTGCAAGATTACCCAAAAATTGAAATTTTCGTCCAATCTCTCGAGGGGGAATTATAATGGCATGTTTTCTCTCGCCATGCAGCAGTGGGGCAAGTTTTTAATAACAAATTTTTTGGCTTTGATCGAGATCCTTTATTCTTTGAACCAACACAACAAGTGCATTGTTTCAAAGAGGGGCAAAAAGACACGTAAATATACCGATTGACATTGTGCATTTGATCCTGACTACTAACATCGTTTCATCCTGAATCATCCTCGGTCTAACCATTTAATCAAATCTCCTTGTCTGATTAAATTCATCAATATTCCTCTCTTAATTGAATAAATCATTTTATCTAATTAAGTCAATCTCTTTTGTTTATTAAATCAATCCATCTGATCTAATTATCCCTATTAATTAAATAATTAAATTTATTTGATTAAATCTCTAAAGTCTATCCATTAAATTAAATAAATTAAAACCTTATTTGATTTAATCTAACACCATCTCTTTTAATTAAATAAATCAAAATCCTTATTTAATTAATCTCTTATCATATTCCTCTCTTATTTGATTTAAATAAATCCATAAATTTGAGTCAAATAGGTCACATCATCTAATCTCTCATTAAATTAATTAACCCTTGATTAATTTAATCTCATCTCATGTCCCATCCTCTAGATTTTGCAAGTTGCACATGAAAATAGATTTAATTCATTTATTAAATCTCTATTTTCCTCACAAGGCATCTTTTTGGAATATTCTCTCAATTTGAATTCAAAAATTCCAAGTCAACATGTACATCCAACAAGGCAATAACTTCATCTTACATGTCCTTTGCCTTGAGCCAAGTGGCATTTATTGCAATTTCCCTTCCCTCTTGTAAGTCATTTCAACAAATTTGAAATTCAAAAATATGCATTTATTGCACAATCCCCAAATCTTGCACATCCTTCATCCATTCATAGAATGACAAGTGGCATCATGCCATTGGATGAATGTTAGTCCCACATTGCTCAAATTTGGACATTCATCCATCTTGGCATTCTATAATAAAGAGCTCATATCCTCATTTGATCATCCACAAATTATGCAAAGTTATTATGCTAAAATATTTAGCCATTTTCATCCATCACCATTGAGTTCTTAGCTAGGTTTTTTGTAGATTTTTGGCTTGGAGCTCTCATCCTTCACCATCAAAGTGGATCAATCATCATCAACATATCAAGCTTGCATCTTAGGAATTGGGAAAGGGCCAATTTTCACATCAAATTGGCACCAATTCTCCCATGGGATGAAGAGTTTGCTATTTTAATTAGGATTGGATTTATGTTTTCTTGTTTCATTGTGTTTTTCATTGTTTCTTTTCCTAATTCGAAGTTTGTAAATGGATTTCCTGGGGAATCCTTTTTTTAGCTTGCAATCTCTTGTTTAACTTATTTATTCTTGTTGTTTTGTAGGTACTAGGATTGAGGTTCGCACACTGCCCTATGACAAACTATTTCCGTAAATCTATATATACAGCCTTTCTTCACAGGAAATGGACGTTGAATCTTTGTGCAAACTTACTCTACAAAATTCAAAGAAATCAAGCAATCATATCAATATCAATAGCAATAGTATCTTAGCATCATAGCAATCATAAGCATTAATAGAATTCACATCACGACAACATCATAGTTTTGTTGTAGCTTTCATTTATCAGGTTTCATGTCGTAATGGATTACAGTAGCATCAATATCATCTAGCTTTCATTATCAATCATTAGATCATTGCATTTAGCATCACTCCATTCTCTAAATTTGCATTTTAAATAGTCACACTCAGGGCTTAAATTTGACAGTCCACCTTGCCCGTCATGATTTTTTTTTTCTACAGTTTAGTCTTCATTATTGCCTTTCGCATGACAATTTTTTTTTTTTTTCTGCAAGTCAAATTTTATATAATAAGACACTAATAGGCAAAGAACAAGAATATTTTCAGCATAAGGCACATGCCTCCTCTCTGCCATAGAAGCATTGTCAATACCTAGGAAACCATCTCTTGGAATAGGTCGAAAAAGATGACAATTTTTCATCTATTTTCCATTCATCTCAAATTTAAAAGATCTCAAAGTTATAAATTTGATTTATGATAGTATTAGCATAGAACTTGTAACATACTGATATTAAAATCAAACTAACAAATCATAATGCATTGGTGTGTTATGCCTCATATGGGATACATCACCATTACAAATGTGAATAAAAAAAAGACTTAAGACATTTTAAATTTTTCTTTGTTTGGCTACATCTTCAGATGTACTTGACCATGGAAAAAATTGCTTGATAGAAGGCTGATTTTTTTTTCTTTGAGACATTTTTAAATTGTAATCCCTACATATTTTAAAAATAAGAAAGATTTAGATATTTTGTTCAAATTCATCTAAATTGATAAAAAAATGAATTATAAAAAAAATAATTTAGTATAAACTAACAACCATATAGAGAACATGGGTTGTAGTGTTTGCATCAGAACAAAAAAAAAAAGAAAAAAATTCATGGAATATATTTTTTTTTAAAAGAACAAAAGAAATAAAATGAAAACCATCTTACTCTTCTATGCAGCAAAATTGTTTTCTTTTTTGTTGTAAGTTGTAACTGTGCAGCAAAATTTCTTTACTTTTTGCAAATCTTCTTTCTTTCTTGTTGCAAGTTGTAAGTGTGCAATTTTTTTTTTCCCTTTTCTGACTTTTGCTTCTTCTCTGCAACTTTGGAGTCTAGATAATGAAGATTAAACTCTACAACCAGATTAATAAAATAAAAATGAAATATATTGCATTGGTAAAACAAAAAATGGTTTGAAGGAGAATATTGTTGTTTTTATAAAAAAAATCTATTAAAGAAACTCAAAAATATTTAAAATCTTTACAAAAATCTAAAAATTTGAGATTTTCTTTTTCAACAATAGAAGTTTGCATTAAAAAAAAAAGAAGTTTCTATTTTTTTATTAAAACATAGAAGAAGTTTCTATTAAAAAAATAAAAAATAAAAGTATATATAGTGTAACTGTAAGTGTGCAAAAATATCTTTCCCTTTTCTTTAAAAAATTCTATTAAAGAAACTCAAAAAGTATTTAGAATAAAAGAAACTCAAAAATATTTAGAATCTTTAAAAAAATCTAAAAAATTTGAGATTTGTTTTTTCAACAATAAAAGTTTGCACTTTTTTAAAAACAAGTTTCTATTCTATTATTAAAGCATAGAAGAAATATATATATATATATATATATATATATAATACGGTCAAATTTTCATATTAACTATTTTTTTTATAGTTTCTAAAATAAAGTGCATGTATTAGCATACGGTTAAATATTTTATTTTATTTTATTTTACAGCTAAAATCTTCAAATATTGATATACGGCCATCAAATTTAAGCCTTGGTCACACTACTTACCAAATTTGAGATCCTTCCATGACTTGATCAATCTTTAGAGATAAGAGACAATGAGACACTTTCAAGTTTTTTGTGCTTTAAATTAGTTTATTTGCTATTAAATCTTGATATAATGTTTCATTAAGAAGTGTTTTAGTTGTTTTACTTATTTACTTATTCCACACTTACATTCTGGCACCCACCGTGGGGCATAGCCCCATGTTTTTAACAATTTTTTTGAAAAGTGTTCGTATAGGATACATGTGCGTTTTCTTTTAGTGTGATCAAAAGATTATGTAGCCCATCTGACACAAACTATAGTTCTTCTAACTATTTTAGCGCTTCTGACAAAATTTTTAGTGCTTCTGATAAATTTTGTAGTGCTTCTGACTTTGTTTTAGCGCTTTTGATAAATTTTGTAGCACTTCAAATTATTTTAGCTCTTCTGATAAATTATGCAATGCTTCTAACATTTGTTTTAGTGCTTTTATAGTCAATCTTAAAATGGCCATATCTTGGTCATATGGAGGTCTTTTTCAATTTTTTTTTTGAAATGGGGTAGAATTTCATAAACTATACAATGGTATAGGTATTTCTCACTTTTTGTATCTAGAGTTAAAAATTTTAATTTTACATTTAAATTCAAATCACATTGTAACTTGGTCTAAGTTTTAGGGTTTTTATGCTTAATCATTCATCTAGCCCTTATATCTTCTTATTTCTTGATCTCATCTAACATTTTTGAGCATTTATTGCATATTTTAAGAACATGGAGCATTGAAGTGAAGGAAAAAGCATTTGATATCCATTGTAATAGTGTTTCAAACACTCATAGGAAAATAACCCATCATATGTTATTTTTCATTCATACTTTAGAACCAACTAGCATTACTTTGGGCTTAAAATTAACTATCTACACAAGCTTTGTCAAAGTTGGTTAAAAGGAACATTAGAAACTCACTGGTTTTTGGATTTGGATTAAAATAAACCAATCCTAGGGTAGTCACTTGATTTAAAATATATCAATCCTAGGGTAGTCACCAGGCATTTCTATTTGGGATTAAAATTGACATCATTTTTTTTGTGAAGCAGCATCTTCACATAGATAGAAAATCATCGTTTGGACTCTAAAAATTGAATAATTGATTATTGTGGTTGTGTGTTGATAGGCATATGTTCTCCCCTTAACTGGGTGATCAAAACACTAGACTCATCCTTTATTTTATGCATTTCATGATTTATTAAATACTTTAGAAGGCCTGCCATAGTGGGAAAAAGTACTCACCCTACGGGAACGACCTAAGTGGGAATGCCTAAAGCCAAGAATTCCAACCCACTATAATAAAAAAGTGAGTTGTTGATGAAATTCTAACTCAATGGTAGTGTGAAAGATAACCATCCCCAAAGCCTTTGTTATAAAGGTTGGGAGGTCTCCTAAGGGATTTTATCATTTGTTGCACCACACGTAAACCCTATCTATGAACCATAGTGTAATATCCAACTTTTTAGTTTCCGAACAATGTAATACTCAATAGTGCTAGGGAAGGGAAGAATCTACCCCAAGACACTCACCATATAATTTACAAGGACCTTTTTCTCAAGGGATCAAGAAATCTAACCTTGAGTACATGCTTGAAAAAGACAAAAATACAAGCACCCTCTAGGGGGTGACACGACTATGTGAGTCGACACAATTTTAAGATGTGGGTTGTTTGAGTATAATGATGACCTTTTGTCTTTAAGAGTGAGTTTGCCTGAAGTATATTTTTTGTCAAAAACCTGTGAAAATCAAGAAGGATCTATTTGATCTTTGAACATACACTCACTATTTAGATCTTAGGACTTAAAAATACTTGTTCTACAATTGCTTGATGTGTCTTTAAATCATTAAATCAGATAAATATCATCCAAAAAGAACACAAAAGTTTGACAAGTCATTCCATGAAAACTTATGATTAGGGATTGGAAATCCACAAACTTTGGTAAGAAATCCCTTGTGAAAAGAGTCATAAAACCAAAAAAACAACTTAGTCACAAGAAATTGTTGGAAAGAAGAAATTTTTTGTATCAAAATAGGAAAATCTTAATTCACCATAGAACCTTCATCCATATATTTCACGATTTTTCTAGGGGATAGATAGATGATTATGCCATAGAGCCCTTATATTCACAAGCTTACTTTCAAAGAAGAGCTCTTTCACAAAAACATAATCATATTCAACCTATTCATCCATCTTCCATTCCACAACCAGCGATAGAGTATTCTAACAGGCCAAATCAGTTCATACAATAGAGGAAACATTTGAAAACATTAGGCTTGTTATCATAATCAGAAATTTACTAGCAAGAATACCCTATCAAAATACCCTAGTTTTCATCCAAAAAAATTAGTCCTTTCATTGAGAAAATAAAAACCAAAAAAACACTGATAAGTCCCAAAATAGCACATCCATAGTCTATTTTAGCGCTTCTACCCACTATAACAGTGCATCCACAGTCTGTCACAAATATCCATTAGTGTTAGAAAAGTACTAGATACTTTAGCACATCTACGACTTGTCTTAGCGCATACACCTTGTCTACTAGTGCATTCACAGTCTGTTTCAACACATATGGAAAAAATCATAGTGCATCTATGGTCTGTTAAAACAAAATTTTACAAGTGACAAATATACTAGAAACTATAGCACTTACACAGTCTGTTTTAGTGCATCTACATTGTTTGACAACGCTTTTACCAGATCTTTTAGTGCATACAATGTCTATTTTAGCACTTCTGCCCTTTGTAATAGCACATCCATAGGACAAGAAAATAGAGAGCTATTAGAAACATCTGTCAGACTACAGACATCAGAAACTCGAGTTTTTACCAGTCAGAAACATTTTTCACAGTCCCAATAGAGTCTTAAACCTGAATCAAATAAGATCATACAAATCAAACATTTTCAAATTGAACCTACATCTTTCAAACTCTAAAGTTTCCACAAATCAAACACAAAATCTTGGTTATAAGGTTAAGTTTCTTCATCAGGATATTATCATCCTACCATCATGAAACTAAACATAATAATCAGATTTTTAACCTAGTCTCATCAATAGGATATATCATCCTATTTGACTTTGTTAAAATCCATTTGACACTTATCCAAACTTAGAAGATCAAAGTTTAGGGAGAAAAACAAACATTTGAATGCCAATCTTGACAAGGTTACAAAGACAAAAACTTAGAGAAAAGGAAATTGAAACTCAAACCACCATGGCTGAAATAGATGAAGATCAATTGAATGCTTTAACTCAACAGATGGAAAACCTTGAACAAAAATTCTAAGACACATGAAAGGAAACAACCATAGAGAGATATTTGTTTCCAGACATCTACCCATATCCTCTTGACCAAACAATGAACATGAGACCTTCATCACCAAAAGCTACATCATCCAAGTTCAATGTCTTTGAATTTTTACAAAAGTTTAATAAGCCCAAATCTTAGTCCTCAAACACAAATGATAATGAGCAATCCTATCATGTCATGCATTTATCTCCATCCACCATAAGCCAAAATAAACCTCAATATTCTTTCACTCAAGTTAACAATTTCATCCAATCATCCTCTTCCATCATATCTTCAACATCCAATGATTCATGCCAATCTCTCAATCCAAAGAATGCTAGCATAGATTCCCCTACACATCAATATATTCTTTTCGCTCCATCCAATGATATCAAAATTCCACAAATTCTTCCAATCTTTGATCAAGATCCCATTTCTCAAGAATCTTATGATGATCCCCTCCTTTCACTTTTCATCCAAAATAATTCCCTTCCATCTCAAGAGAAAAGTATCATTACAAGTTCTTATTCCACATCATCTAATCAATCCATACCATCTCATTATTTTATTGCATCACAAGAGCATGATAGTTCTTCCATCCTATCTAATGATGTATTACCAACTAATGATCAAGACATGCTTTTACAAAATCTCATGATTCCCTTCCTCATCAAGATCAAGATATGGTTCCATTCAAGGATACCCTTTCATCCCATGAAGATTTTTATCCTTCTCATGATCAAGATATGCCTTTCATACCACTTCATAATCCTTTTCCAAGTCAAGATCAAAACACCCCATCATCCCCATGTCAAGAGCCTATCACACCTATTCAAGCTATCCATGAACCCCACACCTATAAATTGGGATCCTCCACCTTTATCCATTCCGCTTTACTTCCAACACCAATCCTCTCATCCATATCATATCCTCCCCAAAATGGAGTCACATCTTGTTTCAAAAACAATACATATCCCATTGGTAAACAAATGTGTCAAAGTGTGAATTAAAAATGAAAAGGATTAGGCCTTTATGGACAAGGTATCCTAGGACCCCTTTCTATTCAAAGAAACCCATATCACCATGGCCTTGATTATATGCTTAAGTTTCCTAGTTCATCAAACCTTCCATCTATCCTAGGTCCTAATTCTAGTTCATCAAACATTCCATCTATCCTAGGTCCTCATCCTAGTCCTTGATGCCCTTTCAAAATTCCACCCATATTAACTCATCCATAATACCTCGATATAATTCATCTCAATCCACCCCTCCCATTGCTCTTGGAAGCAATTTGGGTGCCAAATATCAAAAGCTTCTATATCAAAATCCACATGTATCAAAGGATCAACATGTCTCCTCGAAGATACATGCAAAAATAAAAGAAAATTTGATCCAAAATCAAAATAAAAATATAAAAGGCCACAAAGGCCCATCAAAGCAAAAAGGCAATTTTCAAAGACCACAAAGGTCCATAAATCAAAAAGAAAAATGTCAAAGGCCACAAAGGCCCACAAAGAAAAAATCAAAGTCAAAAGTCAGGTGGATTCCTAAAAGTATCATAGAAGCAATAAAATCTAAATTGACACCCAAATTTTCTAATCCAAAGCTTACTCCAATTTTCCATCTAATAACCTATCACCTTCCAAATCCATTCTTCCTCCATCACTCCACCACCCTTTAAGGTGTGTGCCAACATTGATCTTGCCATCCTTTCCATCTATCCATCAATAGGCCTTCCAACCTCCTATCCATTATCCCAACATTCATCCCCATCATTCTCCTTTAATCCAAACCTTTGCATAAGTCCTTAGATTCTTCCATCCATTAATCCACCAACATTAAGGAGTATAATTCCCATTTCCATGGTTTATTAGAGGAACATTTGGTTGTGAAACTTGATGCTTAAGTCCTTCCTCCATTTCACATCCATATCCTATCTTCCATATTCCTCTTGCACTCTACACTTAGGGACAAGTTTCGTCCATCTTATCATTCATGGTCATTATCCTTTCTATGCTCATTCCTTACATTTCCACCTTTGATCTTGACAAGGTTAAGTATCTTCTTGAACATCATATATCTTATCCTATACACTTTATCCATATATTCCATACCATATCTTTCATCTTATCCATATTCCATCATTCTTATTAAATACATCCTTTCTTCCTTTCCTTGGTCTTGATGAGGAATAGGGGAAAAATACTTGGGCCTTGTGTTTGTATCTTATCTAGTTGATCTTGATCATCACCATTCATTATTTTTATCCTTGCTTTCTTCCATTCCATATCTCCTAGCTTATCAAAATCCATATCACCATGTCCCTTTGCAACCTTGAATCTTATCATACAAATCATATTTGAGCCTAGTTGTAAAACATTATCCAATCCTCATATCTTTTGTCAATCAATCATCAACAATCATCAATCTTATCATACTTAGAGGAAATTAGTGATCCTAAGTACTTATTATCATCATGCCTTATGGAATTAATCATTCCTGGCATCTTAATCAATCAACCATTATCATCTTTTGACAAGAGATATGTTGCTTCTGTGACATGTTTTGCAGTGAATCTTTCATTTTTATCTATCATTTATCCATGGTTGCATTACCCCTAATGTGGGGCATCTTGTTCCTTCAATCAGTTATATAATCTCATTTCATCTTAAATATCCTGAAAAATCCATAAAAAAAGGAGAAAAATACAAAAAAAAAGTGAAAAATACAAAAATACAAAAAAATCATAAAATCTGAAAAAGTATAATGAAACCCCACATACATATCCTGGCAATGTGGTCGTGTCTCACCCTAGCTTGCGGGAAAAATCCTAACCTCACTGGGGGAAATAAATCTCGAGCTTAACCAAATGGACAAACAAAATGAAGACAAACACAACAAAAATAATGATCGAAACACAACCCAACATGAAACATTGATCACCATCAGGAACACATTAGACATCCATATCACAACGGAAAAACCAAAAACTGGTCTAAAAGTCAATTTCAAAAAAAAAAAAGAAGCCAAAAACATGTGTCTGTGTCAGTCGAACTACGTGGTCTTTGCGTGTATAACATAGGCAATGCTCATCTTTGATTAGCCCCTGAGGCCCTAGGATAAGTCTTTAGGTTAGGTTTTTGGTCAAAACTCTCAAAAATCACAAAACATCATAAAATCAAAATGGATGATCTAATCTGAATAATGGTTGAAATACTTTAAGCAAAGGTTGGATATGTTGTACTTTGATCATTGTTATCATTTCTTTAGAGCAACTCAATGATGTATTGAACTAGAGAAGCTAGGACGAAGAATGATATTTTCTTTATCTGTTGTTTGTGAATTAATCATTATTATTGTGTGAATTGTCACGAGATGTGCTCTACAAAGTATCACTGATGACATTTGGAATTCACATAGGAAAGTGATTGATTCTTGTTTGTTTACACAAGAAATGCTTAGGTCATCTCGGTTTAATTATACCTAGATGCTTGTGCTCACTTGCAATATCAAAAATCATGAAAGTAGTACTCAGGTCATCATGGTCTAGCTCATACCATCAATGCCTATACTCACTTTCAACATTTTAAAAGCTCAATGATGATAAAAAGCATGATAAATGGACTGTTAAGATGCCAATGCTTGCATATGTAGATTTACATGATTAAATTAGATTGCATTCATACTAGTTTTGCATCTGCATTATAGATTTTCCACATCGACTAATGATATCTTTATCAGCCTACACCAGATGTAGAATCATGTCCCATGTCTTTGTGAAGAACTCTAAAATCCTCCTATGATCATAACATATCACAAATCAACAATCTTATCAATCAATCAATCAATCAAATCTAATCAGCTTTGATAAAAATTTGATCAAATCTTGTGAGTGACTATAATTGAATCTCGCCTATCATGAGGTCAATCATCAATCTATCATTGATCCTTGCCTATCATGAGGTCAATCATCAAGCTATCAATGATCCTCACCTATCATGAGGAAAATCATCAATCTATCATTGATCCTCATCTATCATGAGGTCAATCATCATCATCCTATCATTGGTCCTTGCCTATCATGAGGTCAATCATCATCCTATCATCAAATCAAACAACTAGCTAAAGTGATTAACAATCATCAAACACAAGGAGGCAAAATAGGGCATCAATTTAATCAATTTTGCAGAGTCAATCTTTCTTTTTTGGGAGATAAATTATTTCAACATCAATTCTACATCAAATCATCAGAAAATCATAGAAATTTGAAAAATTCAAAAAAAAAAATTCATTAATTTATCTCCTGAGGGGGCACATATCCATCATCACAACAAAATCAATGTTTGGGGCAAATCTGGGGCATTCTGAAAAAAAAAATCATCGATACTAGCAACAACAACACAAAATTTTCTTTGAAGCAATGCGCAAACACATCACTTCAAAGAGGGGAAAAATGTATACACCTAAAAATGGTCTGGATAATCTAATTAATTAAATACGACTTATTTGATTAATTACTCTTGATTCTTCTACTATTAAATAAATAGGAAATATTTATTTATATAGTTCATCACATTTTTTTCAATCTTTATTCTATTATTTTTGTCTTAATTAAATAAATGAATTTCACTTTTTTTTTTTTAATTATCATAATTAAATTCATCTACTTAATAAATAAATAGAAATATTTATTTATATTAAGTTCACTATTAATTTTTATCATATTATTTCCTATTGATTAAATAAACAAATTTAAATACTTTATTTTATTTAATTATTACCATATTATCTCTTCTATATTTTATCCATTTATTCTATCTTCATTAAATAAGCAAAACTCAAATAGTTTATATAATTATTACATCATTCTAATCTTAATTAAATAAACAAAGTTTTACACTTTATTGTTTAATTATCATATTCCTTCTATTTTAATTTAATAAACAACTTCTATAGTTTTTTCTGTTAAATTATTTATTCCCCCTTTTTGCTAATTTAAATAATCAAAATATTTAAATAAAGGCATAAAGAAAATTCCTTTATTCACTCACCTACCAAATTTAATATTCCAAAATCCAATTTAATTCAACTGGTATTCACGGAAAGCTGTGGAGACAAATTGGAGATAAATTTGAATCAATTTCTCAAATCTTCTTCCTCTGATCTTTCCTATCATCTTTCCTGATGTTTTCATGGGGAGAAACCATTCCCTTCATCATCTCCAACTTCTTCATCTCTCACCCTTCAAATCTCAAGATTGAATCCAGGCCTCTGTTGTGTTGCCCCATCACAAACTGCTGCCGTAAATCTATATATACAACCTTTCTTCACAGGAAATTGACCATGAATATTTGTGCAAACAAACTTTGCAACATTCATAGCAATCAAGCAATCATATTAATAGCAATAGCAATAGTATCTTAGCATCATAACAATCATAAGCATCAGTAGAATTCACATCACGACAACATCATAGTTTTGTTGTAGCTTTCATTTATCAGGTTTCATGTCATAATAGATTACAATAGCATCAATATCATCTAGATTTCATTATCAATCATTAGATCATTACATTTAGCATCACTCCATTCTATGAATTGGCATTTTAAACAGTCACATTGCTTACCAAATTTGAGAGCCTTCTATGACTTGATAAATCTTTAGAGATAGGAGACAATGAGATACTTTCAAGTTTTTTGTGCTTTAAATTAGTTTATTTGCTGTTAAATCTTGATATAATGTTTCATTAAAAAGTGTTTTAGTTGTTTTACTTATTTACTTATTCCACACTTATAGGTATTACATTCCAAATACAAGCATAATAGGAGGTTGCATATTGTTGGTGTAATTAAATGTCTTGTACCTTGTCCTAGGTCATGATTACACCTTAGTTAAATTTACTTAGGGACCACATAGGAGGTTGTTGGAGATTTTTCACTTTTGGTGGACTTGACATGTCATTACCACATCACTTCCACCTTTTGTGGACACATCATGTGATTATCTCTCCACCTTTTGTGGGTGATCCACCTTTTGTGGTGATTATCACATTATCTCTTTCCCACTTTAGATGGAGTGATAACTTTTCATTGTTCTCACATGTTATAAGATTACGACACTTGTCATAATCTTATGCCCTTCTATGTTCTCACCTTGGCTATATATCCAAGGGGTCTCCTATGTACTATCGGCTCATTACATTCTATTATATTGACATAATACAGTTTATTCTTGTCATCTTGTTTCTATCTCTCTTTTGCTTGTGCTTTCTATTAGGCCTCTAGATCTTGGGTGGCTACCTTCATAGCCAATTCTTACACATATAAAGCAGGCCAACTAGAGAAAAGCTCCCATAAAGAGTTGGGTAGTGGGAAATGAATATTCAATTTGGACATTATAAACTTCCAACACTGCTGAGCAATTGCACATTGGACAAAGAGATGATCCACTATTTCAGAGTTCTCCTGACATAAAACACAATTAAAAGAATCTGCACTACCCAATTTTTGCAACCTTTCACTAGTCAAAATACAATTCTTAAGTGCAAGCCAAGCAAAAATTCCTACTTTGGGAAGAGTCATTGAATTCCAACAAAAAGAAAATGTTGCATGAGCTTGGGACTGATTTGAATTTGCAATCATTGATTTTTAGCTTTCCCTTATTGAATAGTTACCATCTTTTGTCGATGCCCAAATTAACCTATCTGCTTTCCTTGAGAAGAAAACCTCTCTTTTATCTATTTCTCGCATAAAAGTTAATTGTTGGGGAGTAGAAGGATTTGATCCTAGGAGGGAAAGAACCTTCCATGATACTCTACCTTAATGAGGATCAATTGTATCCACATAATCTCTTAATTTAGTACCCCAAGCCACTGAAAGATCATGGATCAATGGTTGTAACTCCTATAAAAAATTTAGAGGTGGCAGTCCATTCCATGAATCTTTCCAAAATTGAACTTGTTCTCCATCATTAACCTCCCATGTCAAGTAAGGAAGGATGACCTCACGACATAAGATGATAAAATTCCACATGACTAAACCAGTTGGAGGATTTTCAATTGTAAATTATAATTGCCCGCTTTAATTCAAATCCAAGCCTAATTTTGGGAAAATGGCTAGCTCTCATCCATGGAGGCCTAATAGTAAAATTCTTGACAGAGAACATCCATTGCATGGCAGGGCTCCACATCCTCATCACGGTTATGATCATAGGGAATCGTACTAGCAGGTGCCCACGAATGATAGGTACAGAGATGCAAGACTTAATACGGGAGCTATTAGGTATAGATTTTCTAGACCTAATTGGAAATCTATTCAACCTTCAAGGTGCCTAGTTCAAGCTAAGCAGCCAGTATTTGACATTTATGAGGAAGAAAGGGGGAGACCAATAGATTCAAAGAAGTGGATTCCTAAAAATCAAGAAAAGAATCCACTGTTTCTTGATAATTTGTATCAAGCTGCAACGTTCAATCTCAAATCACAAGAGATTAGAAATACTAACGCTTCCTTCAATCCAAATTCTTTAGGGTTCTTTGGAAAAGATTGTAACAAAACGTTTTTAGAAGGACCAAAGAATGCAGACCCAAAGTATCTAGCTCCACGCACCAATGAGAGCTTACAGTATGATAATAGACAAAAAAAATCTTTGCATGTAGATGGAAAGCAAGGCTTGGACCCACCTATTATTACAAAGCTTGATATTGCGAACAAAGAACAGAATGGGGTTAAAGATAAGGCATCTCTTGCTAAGCCTACAAAGAGAAAAAAGGGTTAGAAAGCTCAAAATGCTTCTCAGAAGAAGAAAACTTTTCAATGGAGGAGAAAAGAGCCGACAAAGGATGACCAGAGAAAATTTGTGGGTGAAGGTTAGCCTCCCATATCTGACACTTTCAAGAAAATTTTGGGTAGATTTGTGGAATTTGCATTCCCAAAAAAGTTCTTAGAGCCTCAGATTCAGGATCTACATTAAAAAGCCCTAATAGGTAAGTTTTGGTAGCTCTCTCTAGATTTATCTACTCTCCAGTATTTACTTTTAGATGAATGGGAGGGGGGTTTCACAAGTCTTTTATCTGGATAAATCTAGAGGAATATTTGTAGTCATATTTTTAGAAAAAAAACATTTAGAGATGTGGTTTTTTGAGTAAAATCTTGGGTTTTTCAAGGATCTGGGTTATATCTTCAGTCCTGGACTCCAAACTTCAAACCTAAAGATTTGGTGATCAAATTTCTTCTAGCATGGATTCAAATGAAGGATTTGGCTTTGGAATATAGAGACTTGCAACTAATTGAAATAATGGGGAATCGGATTGGTATTTTCCTTTGTCATGATAAGACATTTTTCAAAGATCCTTTGAAGCCTGTTAGATTTTGTGCCTTGCTTGATGTTAGAAAACCAATCCCTGAACAAATTCATCTAGTATCCAAATTTGGCAAATGGGTTTAGAACATAGTCATTAAATTTTTTGACAATGCCTGCTCAAGTTGTCATGAGTTGGGGCATTTGGTGAATAGTTGTCCTGCTATTAAAATAGCCCCTAAGATATGTACAAAAGTTTTTGAACCAGACCAACAAATAACGCCAATCAAACCTATAGGGCATAATATGTATAATATTTTTAATGCTTCAAATGCGTTAGTATTAACGAAAACAAGGGATGCTAGATTGGTGTTACCAAATTGTTTAGTCAAAAGAATGAAAGTAGTTGAAGTTCCATCTCTCAAAAATTTTATGCAACAACTCTTTCAAGCTAAATCATTGCATCTCTTTAACCCCTCCATTTAATTAGTGTCGGTCAAGCAAATAGATGAAATAGTTAAACAATTGATGTTTCAAGGTCACGATTCTATAGGGGTTGAGCCATTATAGTTGAATTATCTCCCAATATGTAAGAGGCAGGAATCACTCTCCAATTTGGGGTTAAATGCTCAGCCATAATTAGAAGAATTTATGAATAAATTCCTAGTTTCAGTTGGATCGGAGCTTATAAAAGATATAGCAGATGAAGTAATGAATGAAAATTTGAGCCTGGTGCAAGATATCCCAATCGATTTTCAATCAATAGAATCTTTGGATGATTCTTAAGAAATTACACTACAAAGAAATGTGATTATTGAAGAAATCCCCAATTATCAGTTGAAAGAAGATGGCATTATCATTTATGATGAATTCATTGAACCATCTCATCCTGTAGGGGGTTTTGATTATTCACAAGTCTTATTTGTTGGATGTTGTGGTTGTGTTACTGATATGTGGTTGTCATTGATGTCAACACTACTAGCATTGATGTATTGAAGGTTGTATATGTTGAGGATATTGAGAAAATTGTTAAAGAAAGAGTTGCAGGTTGCCTGTGGATTAGTGAAAGTCATGAAGGTGTCATGCTTAGTACGTTGATGTTCAATCATTGTGGATTAAAGGGTTTATTTCTGAGACTATCTAGTTTATCCATCAGAAGTTTCAGAGGTCTGCGTGAAGGTTTGATCTTGTTATGAATAGTTGTGTTCTAACAACGTTTCTGTGGTTTCAGTTAGTGTTCCTAATTGAAGTTGGTGTGATTCGAGTAATCTTAGTTGTTATAGATGTTTCTCTGATGGTCCTTGATGCCCTTGGATGTTTCTAGATCATGCTCTATCTTTTTTGCATGTCCACATTGATCGGTGTGCTCATGGTCGGTGATTTTTCTCTTGTGCATTCGGCTTTTTGTGTTCTTGGCTGACATGGTGGTTGTAATGTGTTTGAAATGTGTTTTGGATTCTTGGAGATTAAAATTTGAATGTTTAGAACACTCAAGGATGTTGTTTTGGTCCACAAAATAATATTTTCCAATAGTTTTTGATTTGCATTGAAAATTTATTTGTAAATTTGGGCCGACATTGTGTATGTCTTATGTTTTATATTTTGGCCGATGAAGTTGTTGATGTAATTCATGTTGCGTATATATAAGAGCTATTTTTTGTTCAAATTGAAGTATGCTCAGTGTGCTCCTATGTGTGTATGTGTGAATATCATTCAAAGGTAGAGCAAAGTGTGATGAAGTTGTAGAGGAGTGAAACATTGTGCTTAACTAGAACTGTAATCAGGCTTTTGAAGAAGCTACTTTCTCAGTTCAAACTCCAGATAGTTATAATATGAATCTCTTTGTAAGATAGTGGGTCTTCCATTGTATTTGAGTAGTGAGCTCTAGGCAGTGTGCCTGAATGAATGTGCATTCCCATTATTATTCTTTATACTTTTAACAGGGTATAATCTTGTGGACTAACATCCACCATGGTTTTTCCCCTAATAGGGTTTCCATGTAAAAATCTTGGTGTTCTCTATGTTTCTAATGTGTTGATTGTTCATTCCTCAGATCTGAGATTAAATTTAAATTAAATTTGAAAAGTTAAATATTTTGTGACAACTAATTCACCCCCCCTCTCTCAGTTGTCTATCCTTCTTTTTCCAACAATTGGTATCATAGCTGGTTCCTCTAAAGAAGTTTAAAAGCTTGAGGTGATCCGAGATGACATCATACAAGAAGGACAACCCTAGATTTGATGGAACAAACTACTCACTGTGGAAAGATAGAATTGAATGTCATTTGAGGTGTTTAGGTGAACCCTTTTGGAAGATTACATAGAACATATATACTATTCCTTAGAATGGTCCTTCCACTCCTTATGAGATTAAAGAAGGTGAGAATAATATTAGGGCTATGGAAGCTTTGCTGAGTGCTCTGATGGATTTAGAAATGACAAATGTGATAGGTCTGAAGATAGCTCATGAGATGTGGATGAAGCTGGAGACTTTGTATGAAGGAGATGTACATGTGAAGGTCGCTAAGCTACAGAGTTTGAAAGGAAAGTATGAAAATTTGAAGATGGGTGAAGATGAAAATATTTCTTCTTTTATGCAAAGAGTAAATGAACTTGTGATGGGTATTAGATGTGTCAGTGGTACCCTAGATGAACAAGAAATTGTAACTAAAGTGCTCAGATCATTGCCTCCCTCTTTCAAGTCCAAGGCTCATGCTATTGAAGAGTTCAAATCAATAACAAATGTGACAAGAGATATGTTGATTGGTAAACTTGTTGCCTTTGAGTTAAGTGAATTTGGTGATTTTTCCCCCAAGACTGAATCTGCATTTAAGGCTTCTGTATCCAGAAGAAACAAGCAAAGATATGATTCAGGAGAGTGCTCTAGAAAGATATTCAAGTATGAGGAAGAGATGAAACAACTTGAAGATGAAGAAAGAGAGGTAGAAGAGCTGGAAGCACTGATTATAAAGATAGAAGGTAGAGGACAAGGTAAGTATAACTTTAGGAAAGTTTCCTATCAAATGTTTTTCTTGTAGTAAAATTGGTCATTTTGATTCAAGGTGTCCTAAAAGAGTTCCTAGGTCTAAGCCTTACAAACCTAGATTTCAAAAGAAATGTTATTTTGCTGAAGAAGGTGTGACTGATGAAGAATATGATAAAGAAAATGGAAATGAAGATGATTGGGTTTTCATTGCTATCAAGGAAAATAGTTTGGTGGCTACTGAATCTGCTAAAGTTGAGAAAGCTCTTGCAGCCCGAATTGAAGAGAAGGATGAGTGGGTTATAGATAGCAGATTCTCACATCATATGACTAGTGACAAAAGAAAATTTGTAAGTCTAGAGAAATATGACAGTGGGGTTGTAAGATTCATAGATAACAATGCTTGTGTGATTCATGGAAGAGGATCTATTTGTCTTGGTGGTAAACATAACACTAATGATTTCCTTTATGTTGAAGGCTTGAAGCACAACCTGTTGAGTGTTGGATAGATGGTGGACAAGGGTTATGATCTTTAGTTCAAGGATGGAAGATACAGGATACTTGGAAGCTCTGGAAATGTAATTGCTTCAGGTAAACAAACAAAAGGTAATATTTTTTACTTGAGTGTTGTTGATGGAAGTTGTTTAATTGGTCAAGTAGATGAAATTTGGTTATGGCATAGGAGGTTGTGTCATGTGAATTTTGATAACATTGTGAAGGTAAGTTCCATTCAAGCATTAAGAGATCTACCTAAGCTAGTGAATCCTGCTAACACAATATGCAAGGAATGTCAGATGGGAAAACATACAAGATTTTCTTTTCGGAGTAAAAAGAATCATTCTAATGGAGTACTGGAGCTGGTGCATACTGATCTATGTGGTCCTTCTAGAATTAGAAGTCTACAAGGAGAAAGGTACTTTATGCTACTTATTGATGATTACTCTAGGATGATATGGGTTGCTTTCTTAAGAGAAAAATGTGAAGCATTAGAGAAGTTTAGAAGTTTCAAAGCTATGGTAGAGAATGAGACGGGTCTAAAGATAAATTTCCTAAGGTCAAATAAAGGTGGTGAGTTCACCTCCAGGGAGTTTAATTCTTTCTGTGAAGAGCATGGAATCAAAAAATAGTTATCTACTCCTCGAACCCCTCAACAAAATGGATTTGTTGAGAGAAATAACAAAACAATTTTAGATGCTACTAGAATAATGATGATAGAAGGAAATGTGCCTCACATCTATTGGACAGAAGTTGTGAACACTGTTGTGTACACTCTAAATCGAGCAAATGTCAATGGTATCTCCGGTAAGACTCCTTTTGATCTATGGTTTGGTTATAAGCCTACTGTTTAATATTTCAAGATATCTGGAAGAAAGTGTTATATTAAGAGAGATGAGGACATAGGAAAGTTTGATGCAAGGAGCAATGAAGGAATATTTCTAGGTTACTCTACCAAAGCAAGGCTTACTGGTGTTATAATAAAAGATTGAGAAAAATGGTTGAAAGTGCAAATGTCAGAGTTGATGAGGACTCTAATAGATCATCTAGATACTATGGATATGATTCAGATGAATGGAAAGATAGTACAGAAAAAGGAAATAATGCTCAGACATAGAATCAAGTTTAAGTTGTTTCGGTAAATCAAGAAAGTCAAGAAGGAAAGACAAGTGGAAGTGTAGAAGAAAGAACAAAAGAACCAGAAGTGAAAGCGAATCCTAAAATTCCAAGTTATGTAAGGTTAAATCATTTTGAAAATAAAATTATAGGAGACAAGAATAAAGGTGTGAAGACTAGAAGAAGGATAGCAAAAGAGTATTGTCTAATTTCCAAGACTGAGCCTAACAATATCAATGAAGCTTGTAATGATGAACACTGGATGGAAGCTATGAAGGAAGAACTGACGCAGATTGAAAAGAATGATACATGGATTCTTGTTCCCAGACCTAAAGATAAAAATGTGATTGGTACTAAATGGGTCTTTTAGAATAAGTTGAATGAACAAGGTGACGTGATCCAAAATAAAGCAAGACTGGTATGTAAAGGGCATTCACAAATGGAAGGTATTGATTTTGAAGAAACATTTTCCCTTGTTGCTAGAATTGAAGCTGTAAAATTATTTCTTGCTTATGCTACATATAAAAACTACAAATTTTATCAAATGAATTTGAAGTCAACCTTTCTGAATGGTGATTTAGAAGAAGAGGTATATGTTGAATAGCCTGATGGATTTCAACGGATTGATAAGGAAGCCATCATTTTCCAATTAAAGAAAGCTCTATATGGAATCAAGCAAGCCCCCAGAGCCTGGTATACTAGACTAGATAAATACTTACTGAAGCTTGGATTCAATAAAGGTACTATTGATAGCAACTTGTATTTTAAGTTGGATCATGATAAAGAGTTGATTATTGAAGTCTTTGTTGATGACATTATTTTGGGAGGAGATGATGATCTATGTATGAATTTTGCTGATGAAATGAAAAGTGAATTTGAAATGAGTATGAATGGAGACATGAAGTTTTTTCTGGGATTTCAAATCACTTAGTTAGACAATGGGATTTTCATATCTTAGTCCAAATATGTGAGAGAGTTGCTAAAGAAATTTGGCATGGAAGACTCAAGTCACGTTGGCACACCCATGGTAACTGAATGCAAGTTAACACAAAATGATGATTATCCTAAGGTAAATCAAACAAGATACAGGTCAATGATTGGCATATTTCTCTACTTAACTCATACCAGAACAAACATCATGAACATTGTGTGCATGGTAGCTAGATACCAAGCTGATCCAAAAGAATCGCATGTGACTAATGTAAAGAGAATCTTCAGATATTTGAAAGGAACAATTGATTTTGGACTTTGATATCCTAAAGATGATGATCTTACATTGAGTGCATATACTGATGTGGATTGGGTTGGAGATGTAGATGACAAGAAAAGTACTAGTGGTGGTGCCTTCTTCCTAGGGAAGAAGCTGGTATCTTGATTGAGTAAAAAGCAGAATTCTATTTCCCTATCTACTGCCGAGGCAGAGTATATTGCTGCTGCAAATAATTGTACTCAAGTGATGTGGATGAAATAGATGTTGAAAGATATCATAGTAGTATATGATGAGCCTATTTCCATATAGTGTGACTCAAGTGCAATAAACATATCGAAGAATCTAGTGCTACACTCTATGAACAAGCATATATCAATCAAGTTTCATTTCCTAAGGGAGAAAGTGAGTGAAAAAGAAGTCAAATTGGAGTAAGTGACTACCAATGAGTAGATTGTAGAAATTTTCACCAAGTGATTGCCGAAGGATACTTTTGAGTATCTCAAAGGGATGCTAGGGGTGATTACCCCTCCTATTATGAACTAGAGATGCATTTACTTGCATCAATCCGTGTGCTTAATTGCTACATTCTAATTCAGATTGATGTTTCTGTGGTTGCTACTCAGGGGGAGTAGTCAGATGTGTAGATATGTGGTTCAAAGCTTGTATGTGGGAAGATGATGTTTATCTTTTCCATTGATGTTAAAGGGGGAGAAGAGCAATGTGAAAAACTAGTAAGTATCTGGGGAGAAGAGCCCTATGGGAGAAGATCATGTGGAGAAAAGTCAAAACCTAAGAAGGAGTAAGTGTTGTTGCGTTGATGGTGTTTTTCACATCATGTGTTTCCATCAATGCCAAAGGGGGAGATTGTTGGATGTTGTGGTTGTGTTGTTGATATGTGTTTGTCATTGATGTCAACACTATTAGCGTTGATGTATTGAAGGCTGTATATGTCGAGGATATTGAGAAAATTGTTAAAAAAAGAGTTGCAGGTTTGTAGTGGATCAGTGAATGTCATGAAGGTGTCATGCTTAGTACATTGATGTTCAGTCATTGTGGATTAAAGGGTTTATTTCTAAGTGTATCTAGTTTATCCACCAGAAGTCTCAGAGGTTCGCACGAAGATTTGATCTTGTTATGAACAATTGTGTTTTGATAATGTTTTAGTGGTTTCAGTTAGTGTTCCTGATTGAAGTTGGTGTGATTCTAGTAATCTCAATTTTTGTAGATGTTTCTCTGATGGTCCTTGATGCTCGTGGATGTTTCTAGATCATGCTCTATCTTTTTTGCATGTCCGTGTTGATCGGTGTGCTTGTGGTTGGTGATTTTTCTCTTGTGTGTTCGAGTTTTGTGTTCTTGGTTGACATGGTGGTTGTAACGTGTTTTGGATCCTTGGAGATTTAAATTTGAATGTTTGGCATGCTTGATGTAACGCCCCACCGTGCAAACCCCAAAGGTACTAATAACAACGCAACAATTTTTTTTTAAAAGAACATAATAATTATACTTAAGTGTTCCAACATAACAATGATCCAAGTTACACAACTAAATACCTTGCGGTACACAGGGTGACATTACCATTCTAACCCATAACCAAGACAATAGATTAAACAATAATTAAACTGTTACGTAAATCTATTCATTCCCATTTCATCATTTAAAATATCTATTAAACAATAACCATATTTATAACATATATACATATGACAATGAAAGATACTATAAAGATATGAAGCATTTATATCACCATCGATATAACACAACTTAACACAACTATTACAAATGATTGTTTCTGAATAAATACATGGCCTGAATAAACATTACATCCATAAGATAGTACAACACAACTGTCTAAAAATACATCTCAATAACCATATATACAAATTACATCAAGTTCATCCCAACACACATGGGAGATGATACATCAATGAATACATTACATCTAAGGTATAAACATACATCTAGTACATAAGAACACTGGATCAACAACATCCGCTAAAACCCTGCAACAAAAGATATATTTGCAACTAAAAAAGGAACCCAACGGGGTGCGAAGCATGTTCCACCCAACCACCCCCATACTGGGAGTAGACAAGGAAGGATCCCCGACCAAGCACGTCTAATAGTAACACAATACTAACTCTAGACAGACAACTTAACATCAAAGACTACATAGAAAACTAAACAAAGATGAATCCAAAAGGCACAGCAACATACCACTTTTGAACATATCAACAAGTCACAATCACAACATAAATGAAACTCAAGACATAATATCAAAGACTACTTCCAACAATAACCAAAGAAAAATCAATAAATCACTTTCAGAGGACTTCAATAAAATAACACAAATAGAATGTTAGAGGAGAGTGTCACCGCATGGCTTAACATGGATTATCCAGACATCCTATCACAAAGTTCCGCCTCCATCTCTACATGGATTCTCCAGACAACCAAGTTAAGGTGCCGCCTCCATCTATGGTTCTCCTAACAGCCTATCTCAAGGCGCCGCTCCATAGGGTTACTCATGCAGAGTCATTAACCTTTGGTGAAGACAAGGCAACGACCTTGCCAACCATGACCTTCTCAGTCCCCTTTAGTCTATGATAGCACTTACAGGCAGACGAGGCATCACAATTATCTTATTAATGTTTAATCCCCACCTGTGGTTTATTACTTAGGTTATCACTAATTAATCTAACTCTATGTGGGTTACTCTGACAGCCCCTTTGTGCGCCAGCCCCCACTAGAGCCACTCTCTCTAGACACTCAAGCATAATAATATCCAACTCAATAGGTTTGCACCACAAGAGATACTGAACCAATCAAATAGTTCATCCGCGAGGCTTAACCATCTTGCCAAAACCCACATGTATAACATTCACAAACGGTACAATCCAAATGTACATTAACCAAAACCAAAACATAAGAACAACATCAAATTACAAGGTCAAAAATAAACAACCGTGTCCCCACCTCTAGAAGTCTTAAACACAACTTAGGTTACTATAACTGGAAAAGTTAACTCTAGGGTTTTCCACATGACCTAAACCCAAATCAAGGAAAATCAAATTAAACTTAAATGAATAATCTCGAACGTGCATAAATCATAGATCAACGCCAAACAAACTACAAGCACAATAAATTTCACCAACTTCATAAATCAATAATTCGAGAAAGATTGATTAAATTATAAAACACACAAGATATTCCTAATTCACACAATAACACTATAACATTATATCTTTTAATTTTTAACTAATCAATTTATTAATAATCACATAGCATATTCCCAATTTCTTCAATTAAACTATAAAATATTAACTTGTGAAATTATCAATTTATTTCTTAACCATAACATAAATGGCTATCCAATATACATACATATATATATATATATTTATATATAAAATATATGTATATATTAAAATCAAATATTTAAAACTCCATATAAAATTTAACCAAATAACTCATATATATATATATATACATATATTAATATTAACATTAATATATATATATATATTTATATTGTTAAATCAAATTTAAAACAAACTAAAAAAAAAAAACAACCAAATTTAACTTTAAATGATAAATATATTTTTTTAATAAAATGAAACTTTTTTAAAAAATCGCGTGGCCCCCACTGCCTGTGGTACTACTGCGTACCACAGGGTGGCAGGGCCGCGGTACGCAGCCCCAACGGGCTGCGCCCAACAGCCTCGACTGCTGTTCGCGGTCGATGGTGGCTGCGTACAGCCAGCCACCGTGGGCCGTGGGGGGTACGGCCTCGGCCGACCTCCACCACAAATATATATTGTTTTTATAATTTTTTTTTAAAATTTATAATTTTTAATAAAATCTTTAGTAATATTACTTCGTTGATATGGAATTCGAAATGATTTCGAAATAAATACATTTAAAATCATAATTTATCCCATAATCAAATCTCAAAATTCAAAAATAAAAGAATTTATTTATTTCTTTATATATATATATACACACACAAAAAGAATTAGAATATGATATATATGTAAAAGAGATTCAAATCAATCATACACTAAATTATTTTCACAACAGATTCTAATATAGAATAGAACATGCAAGCTCAACCAATAATAAATAGGATTTTTCTTTTCAAGGTAATCTCAACATAATAGCAAATTGATTTTCTTTCCAACCAGTAATTTTTAGAAACAAATTTTATTGAATAAATTTTGAAGGGTTTTACTACAGTTTTCTATAGATGATTTGAGTTTTTTTTTTTTTTTTTTTAATACAGACAAGTTTTCAATTATAGATCCTCTTTTCAAAAGTAGAGAAGTTTATTTTCAAACTATGGTAGACAAATTTTTCTTATGGAACAATATAAAAATGAATAACTTAAAAGAATAAAACCTGAAATCCTTTGTTTGATGTAGAATCCTTCCTGTAGTCTCCTTTCGATTTCCTCCTGCAGCTCTTTTTTTTTAATCTATCTTTTCTTCAAGCATAATAATTTTTCTGAGAAAACACAAAACCAAAACTATTTTTCTTTTTACAGATCCAAAACAACAGAGAAAAACTTCTATGAATATTTCTTCTCTCAATAATCATAAATAATTAATAAAATCAATAAAGCTTTTTCTGCTTTCTTTTCTCAAAAATTCCTCCTTTCTTATTGGTCCTTTTTCCAACTTTTAAAAGCACAACTTATCTACAATTTTAATTAAAATAATTTATTTAATCCAGATATTATCCACACATGATTTTCTAATTTATTATTAATAAAAAGATAATATTTAATTATCCTCATCAATATTAATTTAATTTAATTTCTTGCACTTTAATTAATTAAATACTTTTTAATTTACAATATATTTAAAATGTAACCATTTACTATCTCACAATTAAATCAAAACAACAAGACGACTTTAATTAATTATCTTATCAAATAAGATTAATTAATTAAACACTAACCATAAATTAAATAAATACTCAACAATCAAACTACACAATAACAAAGACAAAACTTCAGTCATGACGCAACAACTCATAACAAAACGATGAACTTGGGACGGGGACACTTCCAAACATACTCCCTTTTTCAACATTTTTACCCGTTGGGTTAGTTTAATGCTCGCCCTGTCCTGCCGAAGCAGGTGGAATCGAGACTTATTCTTGCAATCTTGCATCCAAATAACCGTCAAGTAGCACATGTATATATATAATCAAAACATCCTATTGTGAGAAGGAATTGTAGTGTAGCAAGGCACTCATGAACGAGTGATGCTACACTGTCCTCTCACCTAATCTATTCTAACAATTACAATATCAATGACGAACTAACATTTCTAACTAAATTGATCATAAGATAACATGATTACTTAATTACTGCATCATAACTAATTATTAAACCATTGCATTATAAAATAATATTGAATTCAAATAACATGATCACCATAGAATCATCACATCGACATATAAAACATTAATGAAAAACTATTTGAATAAACAATAATCCAATCAACACACAGAGTATCATAAATCATACTAATAATGTCACACGCAACAATTAACTAAACTACGCATCCGCACACACCAAGTCGATGAATGAATCGCCAACACAAATCAGTATCACACTAACATATAAAAGCAACCAATAGTAGCAAATAGTATCAGAAATATGGGGGTATTACATCCTACCCCCCTAGAATATGGCTTACTCCTGGAAGCCAGTAACTATATAAAGATAATCCTCTCTAATATGCAATGCATTCTCCCACGTCACCGAAGTCTCATCATTTGGGTTCTGTTGAACTCGTAAACACCTGATAAGCTCTACCCGCATTGCCTACCGTCGGCTCAGAAGTGGCTGGTGCCTGACTATAACCTGTAGTGTTCCCTTGAGGGCACTTCCTCGCAATATGTCCCTACTGCCCACATGAGAAGCAACCTATACTCCGCCCAAAGCCTTTGACTCCAACTGGTGCACTCGATTGTTGAAAGCTGCCTCGTGTTGGTGCTGACTGTATACTTTGTGCCGGCTGCACAAAACGATCAGGTCTATTACACTACCAACTCTGAAACTTCCTATTCTGAGATCGATCTCCCTGCTAAAACTGAGAGTTCTCAACTCTCGACTGGGAGTGTTGTTGCTACGCACCCTTAGTGGGTTCTTGATGACCTTTAGAGGGCCTTGCAACTATGACTGGACCTCCATGAGAAACAACACCCAATGACAGTGCACTACTGACCTGAACTCCTATACGTCCTCCCAGTGCCAAAGCTAGATTTTCTTCTACCAACCGAGCCTTCTCGACCGCTACCTCCATTGTCTTCAGTTCAAAGACTCTCACGCCACCACTAATTCGGGCATTCAAGCCTTGAACAAAATGTTGCACTAACATCCCTTCATCATGCCTGATTCCTGCATACTGCTTAGACTTATTATTTTCTATGCTTTGGTTGGATACTATGATGGTACTATTATTGTTTGATTTGGTTAGTTAAACATTCGATGATGCTGTTATTCCATTAGTGGATATGATTATTTCATATGACATTATGGTTGGTGATATTAGTTGATTTTTAGAATTATATTATGATGTAGTGATTTAATAAATTATGTTATGAGATGAATTGTTAGTTTAGAAATGTTATTTTATCAGTTATATTATAATTGTTAGGATAGATGTGATGAAAGACAGTGTAGCATCACTCGTTTGCGAGTGCTCTATTACGCTGCGATTCCTTCTCACAATGCAATGCTTCGATTTAATGCTTTGATTTTATATATATGTATGCACATGTACACGACTTCGTTTGTATGTAGGATTTGCAGGTACAAGTCTCAATTCCACCTGCTTTGGCAAGACAGGGTGAGCACCAATAGCCCAACGGTTAAATGTTGAAACAGAGGTGACAATGAAGTCATCTCGTCCCATGATGTCAGACCATCTTGTTTGATTAGTATTGTACATTTTTGTAGTTGCCGTTATTGTGGTTTGTGGTTGTGTTATGTCGTATTTCATTAATTTTGGTATTTTATAAGTTGTGATTTATTTTATTTAAATGATTGAAATGATTGTTAATTTTAATGTTAGAATTTAATTGTATTTAAATTTTTAAATATTTTATTTATTTTTAAAAGTCATGAGTTTTATTAAATGATAATTAAAATATTCAATTGTGTTTTATTATTTTAATTAATTATCTTGTTGAGGATAATTATTAAAATAAAATATTTAATTAAATGAGATAATGTGCTTTGCAAATAAAGTTGTAAAAATGGAAATTAAAACAAAAAGTATTGAAAATAGAAAAATAAATAAATAAAAGAATGAAAAAGTTGTGAGAACGAATGAGAACTCAGATCTGACTGAAAAGCTTGCTTTTAAAGAATTAATTTCTTTTATTCTGGATTTTTGTGAGCTTTTGGAAGAAATTGGAATATCTTTTATTTAATTAAGAATTTTGTAAGTTTTTTTCACACAGAGGATTTTTGAGACAAGGGTTGCACAAAATAATGGTCCTCTACTGTTGAGTCTTCTGAAGTTTTCGGTTATCATTAGTTCATCTGAGTTCTTTAAAGGGGGTTGTTTTCAATCTTTTGCTTGTATTATATTGGAGAGAAGTTTCTGAATAAAGAATTGGATTCGTATTCGAGCTCGGTATTCTGGAGAGGAGATTTTGAAGCACAAACAAGGAGCCCTTCGAGGTCATTAGAATCAAATGGGCATCATCAAATTTTCGAATAAGCATAGGACACCAGGTTCCACTCGTTTTTTTTCCTGTACTTTCTTTTTCATCTTTCTGTTTCAGAGAAAATAAAATTTATTAAATATGATTTGTGTGAAGAAAGAAAATTGTTGTTTGAATTGAAAATTAGTGAAAGATATTAGACTAGATTTTAAAAAAAAAAGTTATTGAACTGATTTCAGTTTGTCAAAACAAAAACCTATATAGATTCTGAAATGTCCAATTTAACTGTAATGGGATTTTAGAAAAGATGATTTCCTTGTTGAGAAAAATAAATTTGAGATTTTTGTAAATATATTTACATATGAATGGATCTATTCATTTCTCTGTATTTTACTATGTGGTATTAATATTTATGCAAGTAATATATATATCTATATATATATATATATATATTATATTTATATATATATACCTTTTTCATATATATATATATATATACCTTTTTCATATACATACATACATATATATATATATATATATATATATATATATATATATATATATATATATATCTTAGTATTTTCTATTGTCTTTGGTACTATCGTCAGTATGTTTGACAAATAAATTTTTAAAATTTTTGAATTTTGAAAAAGGTTTTTTTTTTTAAATTGAATTTTAAAAAAAAAAAATTATGTACAGGGGAGGGTAGAACGGACGGCCAAAGCCGTACCTTCACCCTCATCCCTGCTGTGTGTACTGCACACAACAGTCTTAAAGATTGTCGTGCACAACAGTCTTTATGACTGCTGCGTGCAGCAGTCAATAAGACTGCTGCGTGCAATGTGGGGCCGACGGCCTTTTATCTTATTTTATATTTTTTTTAATTTATTATATATTTTAAATATATATATGTATATATATATATATTTTATTTAATAGTATTTTATTTATTTATTTTTAAAAAAAGGTAATTGTAATTATTTAATGTTAATATTAAGTTATTACCTTTTAAAAAAAATGTGTAATTTGTGTATTTTGTTTAAAATGATTAATAATGCTTATATTTAGGTATTTATATTTTTGAAGGCATTATTTTATTATTCGATTTGGTTGAACAAATATTTTAAACAAAAAATAAGCTTTAATTCATTGTTGCGAATTATATCGAGACAAATGTATTTGGTTATGATTAAGACTTGGAATCTTTTAATGATTAGTTTTTGGTGTACTAATTTAGTTATTTGTTTGGGAATGAAAGTTAATGGTGTAATCTTTCAAATGTAATCCAAGTTTTCTTTTATGTTATGGTTTTCTTTGTTTAGTGTTGTCGATGGGGAACCGTTGTTGTTTGTGAAACCTTGTTCCAGAGGCTTGATATTTTAGAATGTTATTTTTGTCTTGGATTATTCTTTTGGAGTTATTGGTTTTATGTTTGGAAGGGTTGAACAGTTTTGTAAGACTTTTGGTTATGAGTAATTGCGAGAGGGTTAATGCCTCATGTGCCTAGTTTTGGTTTTATGCTTTATATGTGTTAGTTCAACCCTTGCCTGGTTTTAATTTAGGTTAGGGGTCATATGGAGAGTGGCTCTTTGTGGGCACCGGCACCTCGAAAGGAGGAAGAGCTCAGGGGAACCCACGTAAGAGTAGTTAAACAAGTGATAACCTAAAAATAGAATTTAGGGGGATGGGTAGTCAAACACACAAGATAATAAACATTGGATTTCTCATCTATGCATTAGGGCTATCATAGAATAATGATAGACTGAGAAGGCCATGGTTGGCAAAGTCATAATATCGTCTTCATGAGAGGTTATCGACTCCACATGAGCTACCCTATGGTGCCAACGCCTCAAGTAGGAGGAAGGGCTAGGGGATCCATAGATGGGTGTCGGCGCCTTAGTTGGAGGAAGCGCTAGGGGATCCCATGAGAGCTATGCGATGACACTCTCCACTTGACACCCGTTTGTCTTGTTTCTTGTTGCCTCTGGAATTGTGTACTGAATTGTTGTTTTAGTTTTATATGGAATCATGTTCTTTTCATTGTTTCAAATATTTTTGGAATTGTATTTCTGAATGTTGTATCAGTTCTTTTGGAAATGTATTTTGGAAGTTGTGTGCTTAATGTGTTTCAAAGTCTTTTGAGAATGATTTATGAATGTTCTTTGGACTTGTTTTAATTGTCATTGCTTTGATTAATTGTGGTGAGCTTCTTACCTTTATCTTATTTCTTGACTTGTGAATATTGTGGTTTATGTCATTGTAACCTTGAGTTGTATTTGTATTCGTACTATGTTGTTCATGGAGTCGGTTTGACAATCATGGTCGAGTTAACTTCCTTGTCACCTCTGAGCACGGGGGGTGAGTTATTCATAATTCACATGGTTGGGTGGAACATGCTCCGCACCCGTTGGGTTCCCCATCAGTATCCTATCTTCTTAGCATATCTGCAGTTGGAGTTGTACCAGTGTTCCCTTGTTATTCAGATGTTGGTGTAATTTGTATCATCCCACATGTTTGGGAAATTCCTTGTAATTCTTATATCAAAATTTGTAATGTAATATTATAACGATGATGTAATAGTTAGGATCATTTATAACTTTGTTAAGAGATTCATATGATTGTATTATGTGATGTATTAATATTCTTACTCTTGGTTCATAGATGCACATTTATTCATGGTTATTATAATATAAATGGTTATGTGGTTTATCATAATCTTTTATTTCCATTTTGTTGTTGCGATGTAACCTCACGTGCCCTAGAGAACTAAGTGTGTAATGTAATGTGTTTGTTCTCTAGGGTTTGCATGACTGGTGTTACACACGAGGATGTTTTTTTGGGCCACAACATAATATTGGTTGATGGTGTTTGACTCGCATTGAAAATTTATTTGTAAATTTGGGCTGACATTGTGTATATGTTTTATGTTCTATATTTTGGCCGATGAAGTTGTTGATGTAATTCATGTTGTAGATATATAAGACCGTTGTTTGTTCGAATTGAAGTATGCTCAGTGTTCTCCTATGTGTGTATGTGTGAATATCATTCAAAGGAAGAGTAGAGTATGCTGAAGTGTGTAGAGGAGTGAAAAATTATGCTTAACTAGAATTGTAATCAGGATTTTGAAGAGGCTAATTTCTCAGTTCAAACTCTGGATGGTTATAGTTTGAATCTCTTTGTAAGAAAGTGTTTCTTCCATTATATTTGAGCAGTGATCTCTAGGCAGTGTTCCTGAATGCATGTGCATTCCAATTATTATTCTTTATACTTTTAACAGGGTATAATCTTGTGGACTAACATCCACCATGGTTTTTCCCCTAACAAGGTTTCCACATAAAAATCTTGGTGTTCTCTATGTTTCTAATGTGCTGATTGTTTATGGTTTATCGTTCATTCATCATATCTAAGATTAAAGTTAAATATTCTATGACAACTGATTCACCCCCCTCTTAGTTGTTTGTCCTTGTTTTTCCAACATTACCTATATCCCAGACTCCTAATGCTCAAACTGTTCCTTTGAAAACTCCTCATAAAAGAGGTTGGAAATCTTATGCTATGAAAATGCAAGAAGCCACAGCAGTTGGGTTGCAAACCACATTGGATTCAAAATTAGTTGTGTCAGGAAGTAAAAGATCGAGGAGAGCTTGTTGCTATCCTTGAATCCAATGAAGCTAATTTCATGGAATGTCAGGGGAATTAATTCCCCTGACAAAAAAGCTTAAATCAAGAAACAAATTGATGCTTGTGGAGCTAATGTCATTCTACTTCAAGAAACAAAAACATTAGATATAGTGTTTGAATCTTCAGTGGGAAAATAAAAATTTTGGAAAGCAGTTCATTCTCCAGCACAAGGTGCTTCAGGGGATATTATCACTTTGTGGGATCCCAAAAAAAATTCTTTATAGCTTCTCAATAATGAACAACAGTGGTAGTTGTTGAAAGTTTCTCATTTTGATCTGTATTTTCATCTTCTTAATGTGTATGCTCGAATGGCTACGCTAGAGAAGAGGCATCTTTGGGACAATTTATCAACTATTTTGGATAATCTAAGAGATGAGAAGGTCATTATAGTAGGGGATTTTAAAGCTATAACATCTTTTACTGAGAAAAAAGGAGGAATTATTCCTCCACCAAGAGTAATGGAGGACTTTTCAAGCTTTATAAATGACAATGCCTTAATAGATATGGTTCCTGAGAATGGTTTTTTTACATGGACTAATAAGAGGAAATATTTTCTACAGATAGCAGAAAGATTGGATAGATTTCTAGCTTCTCAAAATTGGTTTGTGGGTAAAAAGGTCTTCACTTTGCAAATATTTCCAAAAATGGCTTCATATCACTATGCTATCTCGTTGGATATAGAAGTGAACTATTCTTCTTCCAAGCCTAAGTCTTCCTTCAAGTTCCTTAAAATGTGGTTTAGGCATCTGCACTTTTTATCACTACTACATCAATGGTGGGTATGTGCTCCCTTCATTAGAGGTTCTAGAATGCTTCAACTATGGAATAAGCTGAGACTTGTTAAAACACAAATCAAATAGTGGAACTATCATGTTTTCAAAAATATCTTCCATTACAAAGAATTGGTCTTTAAGCAACTTGCTGAAATTAATGAAAAAATTATTGCACAAGGGTTGGATGCAATGACATATGAGCAATAGAAGAAACTTCAATTGGAGTTGGCTGAATTAGTGGCAAGAGAAGAGATTTATTGGCATGAAAAATGTAGAGTTATGGTTGAAGGAAGGGGATAAAAATACTAAATACTTTCATACCTCAGTACAACTTAAAAGGGAATCTTCTTCAATCTTTTCCATAACAAATCCAAAATTAAATTAGACTTTTACTTTAGAAGTGGATATTCAACAAGAGGCTATTAGATTTTTCTCCAATTTGTTAAGTAGTTCTAGAAATAATAGTGGTCTTCATCCAATTGAGGAGGAGGAATTGCTAGGGTGTATTCCCAAATTGATTTCTAAAAAAGATAATAAATGGTTAATGAAACCTTTTTAATTTGGAGGAGGTGAAGAAGGTGGTTTTTTCTCTAGCTTCAGATAAAGCCCCGAGTCCTGATGGTATTACAACACTATTTTTTCAAAAATGTTGGGAATTTGTATTTTATTGGTCTTGGAAGAATCAAGAAAGTTGGGCATAATGTTAAACAAATTTAACACTACACATATTGCCATTATCCTGAAGGTAAAAACCCCAAGAACATTTGTTGATTTTAGGCCAATCTTATTATGTAATACAATCTACAATATATTCACAAAGGCAATCTATTTCAGAATTTAGCCATTTATATCAAGGGAAATTTCAAAAGAACAGGGTGGTTTTGTGCCAGGAAGGGAAAATCTAGAGGGTACATTAGTAGCGCACAAAGTTTTCCATTCTATAAAATCTAATGAAATCCCATATTTTATCATTAAGCTAGATATGATGAAGGCATACGACAGAGTTAATTGGGATTTTCTAAATCAAGTCTTGCAGAGGTTTGGATTCAATAATAAATGGTGTAAGTGGATTAGATCTTGCTTGGATGGGGCAAAATTTTTAGTATTTCTCAATGGATCACCTGTTGGCTTCTTTGGTTATTCTCAAGGGGTCAGGAAAGGTGACCCATTATCTCCATTTTTGTTTATCTTAATGGATGAATCATTGAGTAGAACAATTTCAAAATACCATTCACAAGGGTTTTGGCAGGGGATACAGATTCCTAACACTCAATCAGTAGATACACACTCATTATTTGCAGATGATACACTCTTATATGGTAAATCAACTCTCCAGGAAGCTAAACAGGTAAAGAGGATTTTGGATAGTTATTCTTTGGTTTCAAGTCAAAGGTAAATGCAGACAAATCCAAAATCTTTATTTTCAATACAAGGTACTCAGTCTCAAAGCATATAGTTGATTTGTTGGGTTTTCAATTAGCGGAGTTGCCTAGTTCATACTTAGGAATTCTATTTTTCATGGGACAAGATAAGATCAAGTATTGGAAAAAGATTATAGACCACCTTAAATCAAGAATTATGGCTTGGAAGGCTAGATGGTTGTCATTACCGGGTCGTATTATGCTAGTTAGATCGGTATTAGCATCCATTCCAAATTATTTTCTTGTTCTTTTCAAAGCACCAAAATGCATAATTAAAAAAATTGAGAAAATTATTAAAAGATTTCTTTGGAGGGGAAATTTAGATGAAAAAAGGAAGGTGCCATTGATTTATTTAGATAATATGTGTGTAAGTAAATGTGCTGGTGGAGCAAGTTTGCATAATTTATCAACAAGGAACCTTGTGTTAGGTGAAAAATTGTCTTGGAGAATGTATAAGAGGCCAAATATGAAGTGGTGCACCATTATGCAATAGAAATATTTGGATATTAACAATCCCCAAAGGATTTTTACAATTGAAAATCCTCCAACTGGTTCAGTCATGTGGAATTTTATCATCCTATTTCATGAGGTCATCCTTCCTTACTTGATATGGGAGGTTAATGATGGAGAACAAGTTCAGTTTTGGAAAGATTCATGGAATGGTCTGCCACCTCTAAATTCTTTAGAGGAGTTACAACCATTGATCCATGATCTTTTGGTGGCTTGGGGTACTAAATTAAGAGATTATGTGGATATAGTTGATCCTCATACAAGTAGAGTATCGTGGAAGGTTCTTTCCCTCCTAGGATCAAATCCTTCTACTCCCCAGTAATTAACTTTTAAGTGGGAATTAGACAAAAGAGAGGTTTCCTTCTCAGGGAAAGAAAATAGGTTAATTTGGGAACTGACAAAAGATGGTAACTATTCAATAAGGGAAGGCTATAAATTAGTGATTGCAAATTCAAATCAGTCCCAAGCTCATAGAGCATTTTATTTTTGTTGGAATTCAATGACTCTTCCCAAAGCAAGAAGTTTTGCTTGGCTTGCACTTAAGAATCGTATTTTTAATGGTGAAAGGTTGCAAAAATTGGGTATTGCAGATTCTTTTAATTGTGTTTTATGTCAGGAGAACTCTAAAATAGTGAATCATCTCTTTGTCCAATATGCAATTGCTTAGGAGTGCTAGAAGTTTATAATGTCCAAATTGAATATTCATTTCTCACTACCCAACTCTTTATTGGAGCTTTTCTCTAGTTGGCCTGCTTTATATTTAACATCTTATTATGCTTGTATTTGGAAGGTAATACCATCAATTGTTGTTTGGAGCATATGGTGGGAAAGGAACAAAACTATTTTTCAAAAGAAAACTCAATCTCTGCAACAACTCCAATCCAAGATGGAAAGATAGATTTCTGAGGTAGTCAGCTCATATGTTAGAAATAATAAGAAATATTTCATCCTTATTTTCTAACTGGGATAATTGGATTCTTTCCAATTGGGAATACATTTCTAAGCCTCTGGTGGGATTGCATCAGAAAAAAGGTGTGTTGAAAAAAGAAAAATCTAAGGTGAGATGGACACCTCCATCCCTGGGTTTTGCTAAGCTCAATTTCAATGGATCATCTAAAGGCAATATGGGAGTGTCAGGTGCAGGGATATGTATCCGAGATTCAAATGGTTTCTTGTTGCTGGCTCGGGCACTCAAATTAGAGGAAGGCACAAATAATATTGTTGAGGCTAAAGCTTTGTTGCAGGGTTTGCTTTTGCTAAACTATCTAGCCATAAGCAAAGTGCACATTGAAGGTGATTATTTGCTTATTATAAATGCTTGAAAATCTAAAACAATTTATAACTGGAGAATTAGTTATATCCTAAGAAGAGTATGGAATTTGATAGACTCTTTTCAAGAGGTGCACATCATGCATAAATATCGTGAAGGGAACAAAATTGCAGATAGGCTTTCCAAGTTAGGCTATGAGGGTAAGGAGTTCAAGCATTCAATTTTAAATGAACTATTAAAGGAAGATATTTTATTGAAAGATTTGCTAAAAGATGAATGCATATAAGGCCAATGTTTTCAAACACATGTTAAAAGTTAAATGCATATAAGGCTGACGGTTGTTGTTTTAATGAATGAGCGCTATGTTCACATGCTTTGCGTCTGACTGGGAGTGCCATTATGGATTTCAGTGGCATTCAATATTTTGGTGTTTTGATCCTGAAGGATTGTTCTTTGCATGTACGAAGGAATTTATGAAATAATGTGGCTGGTGTTATGAAAGGACGTGCATTGGGAAGCCAATATCTTCATGCATTGTTCTCTCATCTTACCATTATGTCATGTTTTTTTCATAATTTTTTCCATAATTGTTTTGTATGGGCCTAGTGGGTTGACTGCATTTTAATCATGATAGTTGGCTTGGATCTTGTGCAAAAAACTTTGCAGTTGTTTAAAGTGCAATTCAGGACAGGTGGAGACAAACAATGTAAGTTTTTTGAATGTGTGCTATGTGGTGAGATGGTGATGAAAACCTAGAACCTTCACTTCAATCTACAAATTCAAGAATGGGAGAAGCCTTTCAAATCCCCCTTGATAGATGCAGACTTGGCGGTAATATTTTCCATGGAATTTCTGAGGGTTGGTGAGAGTATTCACACTATTTTGGGAATGGAAATTGTGAACCCTGCAACTCGTCAAGTGACTCTCCCATCTTAGGTGCTCTCAATTTTTTTGTCTAATTTCCTAGATATAATGTAGTCATTTAAAGAATTGGAAATGGTAGTGAAGAGGTATGTGGATAGTCAATTCGCTCAACAGAAGTCAATGATATCTGCGATTTAGGGATATTGTTATTTCAAAGGGAAAGGTTTAGTGGGTGGTTTGTTTTCACATGAATTGCTTAGGTAGTGTAGAATTATCAATGGGGTTTATGAAGCAATGAAAATGGCATTGCAATGCAATAATGATAGGGTTTTTCTTAAAGCTTTGAAGGAGAATTCTCAATTTCTTTGTGCCCAAATGGAATCAGAGATAAAGGATAAATCTTTCGCAGTGAATTTTCTTAAATCTTACTCCTATCTGTTGTTTCAAAAGAGCCCTAATGCTGGAAGAATCCATCTAGTAGTCCAAGGGAATGTTGTTGAGGGGGTTAATTTAAATGTAGAAGTGGATGTACACAATCGCACAACAGTAAATGTTTATATAAGGAAAAAGAGGCCGAGGGTGATTGAAATATGTGATTCACAAGAGAGCCAAGGTGACAATGATCTAGTCAACATGGTGCTATGGGATAATCACCCCAATTTTTTCAAAGTTATTATTGTGCATGTTTTTCACACACGCTTTGCTTTCTTTTCCTCCCGTTGGGTTGCTTTTGCTCCCGACGAGTCATTTTTTCCATTTCCTCATTTTGTGTGCCCCTTTCCCTAAGCCTAATTTGGTCACATGCCTTAAAGCAATCAAACACCCCTTGACCAAATTCATCTACCCAAAAGTTTGTTTTCTTTTTCCTTTGCAGAAGTTTCATTGCAAGTTTTCGTTTGCGGGTTTCCGCCTACGTTTCGCCGCTCATCTGCAGCCAAGATTTAGTTTCCACTTGCATGGTGGATTTTGCATCTTCCTTCGACATTGTTTCCATTAGGCACCATGAACCCACACCTATGGGTCACCTCATATGGGTTTTTGCTTCCATTTCGTCACTAAGTGGCATCCAACCCTTAACTTTTGCCCGCATGGTGGGCTTTGCACCTGAATTCTTCTCTTTCTAAGCTTCGACCAAGTGGCTATCACCCTTGGCAGACCCGTATCCATGGGTTTCCCTTGGTGGGCCGACATGCTCATTTCACCATTCCTTATGGTCTTCAGCATGCGCCTTCCCGAAGTGAAATTTTCGTTCATTTCCTCTACTAAGGGTGTCCCGACAATGGACCCTCTGACTTCCACCTTCCAAATGTTTACATCTAAAAGAGGGGTGCAAACTTTAATTTTTCAACATATTGAGCTCATAAAGTGAAGGGTTCCACATGCCCAAGGAGGTTTGTCTCAAACTCGCAAGTGTTTAGATGTTGCAGAAGTTGCACTGCGGGTTTCTATCTACAAGTTCTTGGCTGTGGGTTTCTGCCTACGGAAGTCCTTCTAGGGGTTTCTACATGCGGGACACCATTTTCCTTTTTCCACTACTTAATAGCCAAACATCAACATCCTTCCGCATGGTGGGTTCCACAAAATACTTTTCCCTTGCCAAATCTTGAAACTGTTAACACTTGAGTTAGGTTCGTGAGCTCATTGCGGGTCCACCTATGCGGATAGCTGTCCCTTTGATGTTGTTTCTAATGGAAATCATATGATGGCAATCCACTAGCTCCTTTCTACATCCCCTAAATTAGTCAACACTTCAACACATGATCCTCAATGCCCAAGATGCCCCCAGGTTCTATAGTGCGGAACTTCACATGTGGGTTGTCATCCCCCAAATGCCATTGCTTAATGGTGGAGGCTCCAAATGTCTTTTGACCTCCTTGCACACACATGCTCTAAACCTGCAAATGCATCATATCCTAATCTTACGACTGTGGGTACCTCATTGGTCAATTCTGCATGTGCCTAATCACCTCATTAAAAAATTTGTCAACAACTCGCCTATGTAGAACATTTGATGCGAGTTGCTGGCTATGGGTTTTAATCTATAGGTCTTCATGGCCTCTTGGATGTTATTTAACTTCCTTCCTTTTGACAGCTTCTAGCTTGGGGAAACTTGCACTGCTGAGCCTGCATTGGTCTAGATGATCCATATGAACTCCAAATGTTGAACAATGATAAATTTTATGATCTTTTAAGAATGTATGAATGGATCTAACCTTGGATTTGTAGGATTTAAGTAATGTTCACCTCATTATATGTGAAAACACTTACTGCACTCTTCATGTGCAGGATTTAAGGAATCAGATGAGGAGCCATCAAGGAGGCCTATTAAGAAAGCCATCAAAAGAGAAAGAGGGCTAAACAAAGATATTGCTCCATTCATTTCCCTTCTCCTCCTAGCACACATCAACAAGAATAGCATTGGAAGAAGGAGGAACTCTTTGAGAGGGTGAAGCTACAATGAGGAGTGCTTTCATGCAAGATGTATTGGGAGCCAAGTCAAAAAAGGAATGCTTTGGATAAAATATACTCGAGTAGTGGATGGTGTGCCAAAGGAAGACTAACCAACATATGACTGCACGCCAAAGGAAGTTAGGGCCAATAAATCAAAAGGTTGTCTACCAAAGTCAAAAACAAGGAGTTGTTTTATCTCTTATCAAACAATCACGATCTATCAAAGGCTATCCTACAAGATCGGGAGGAAACTCATCTATCCAATAATGATGTAAATCTATAAACAAGGCTCGTCTAATTGACTGAAGAGAATTCCACAAATCCATCAAGCAGAAGGAACCCTTCAAGCATTTTTAGCTACAACAAAAGAGCAATCAGCTAGAAGACAAAATTGCTATAGTGACTGGCCACTAAAAGACAAAATAGGGAAAAGAAAAAAGTTGTATTTTAAATTGTTGAATATTGTGGGGTAGGTGAAACCCTAGTGTAAAGAAAATCTAAGTCACACAATGCAAACTAATCCTAGCCGTTCATTATTGTGGGGTATTTTAAATTTTTTTTGCCATTTTTTTTCGCGTTGTCAGCGAAAAAAGAAAAATCTCCGAAAAAGAAGGAAAACTGACATTGTAAAACCCTAATTCTGGAAGCTTCTAAAAGCTTGTTAAAAGGGTTGGGGTGGGGTTCTGAGGGAATAAAAGCGATTATTAGCGAGATTGTAATAGGTTTTGCCTGGATAATAAAAGTATTGGATGGCTGCGGTTTGGTGGATGTAGCCCAGATTGGGTGAACCACGTTAAATTCTTTGTGTTATAATTTATTCTGTGTATGTTTTAGTTTCTCTGTTTATTATTTAAATCTGCATTTAATTGTTAGATATCTGCCATCTCTAACCCTAACAAGTGGTATCAGAGCCAGTTGTGTTTCAATTATCATCTATGTGAAGGTCTCACAGTTGAGTGGGAGCAATGGCAGACGAGGGTAAGAAGGTTGAGAAGTTTAATGGGTAGAACTATCAGTTATGGAAGATGTAGATGGAGGACTATCTCTATCAGAAGGATTTATGGCGGCCATTGGAAGGGAAAGCCAAGAAACCTACAACAATGTCAGATGAGGACTGGGGGATCTTGGATAGAAAGGCTCTTGGCAGTATTCGTCTATGCCTGGCACAATCGGTGGTGTTTAATATTACAGCAGCAAAGACAACTGAAGAGTTGATGCAAACCCTAGTGAAGTTATATGAAAATCCTTTCGCTTCGAATAAGGTATTTCTTATGAAGCGTTTATTTAATATGAAAATGGTAGAAGGTGGGTCAGTCACTGATCATTTGAATGAGTTTATCGGTCACCAGATTAATTAACCTCTCTAAAGTAAACTTTGATGAAGAAGTTAGGGCTCTTTTGATTCTGTGTTCTTTGCCTGAAAGCTGGAATAGCTTGGTAATGGCTGTTAGCAATTAATTTCTAGTTCGAATACATTGAAGTTTGATGATGTTGTTGGTGTTATTTTGGCGAGGAAATTAAGTAGGAAAAGCTCAGTGGAACATCCACATCGAGGCAATATTTTGAATCACAGAAGCGAGGGTAGAACAAAGGAGAGAGGAAACAATTCTGGAAATCTTGGGAAGTCACGAGGAAAATCGAAGGACAAAAGGTCCCAATCTAGAAAGAGAGATTAATGCTGTGGTAGCCGGGTCATTTGAAGAAGATTGCTGGTCTCAGGAAAATAAAGATGGAAACAAGGAAGGAAGCAAAGAGGCAAATGTGGTAAGTAATAAATCTGATGAGGATGCTTTGATTCTTTCCCTTGATAATTTGATGATTCTTGGGTGTTAGATTCAGGGGCTTCATTTCATGCTACCCCCATAGAAGTTATTTTCTTGATTATGTCAAGGGGATTTTGGGCTGGTTTAGTTTAGGAGATAACGAACCTTGTCAAATTGTTGGAAAGGGAAGAATCAAGATTAAGTTGCAGAATGGGAATCATTGGCTACTATGTGAGGTAAGGCATGTTCCAAAGTTAAACAGAAATTTAATTTCAGCAGGGCAACTAGATGATGAAGGTTGTGTTGTTACATTTAGTGATAAAAATTGGAAGGTCACAAAGGGTGCCTTAGTAGTAGCAAAAGGTGTGAAAGTAGGCACCTTATATCTTTGTACAGGACATACTATTCCTTCTACTTTAATTGTTACAGAAAAGGGTCAATATTCAGGAACAGTTGCTGCAGTTAAGTAGGTAGAAGATCATACAGTTGTTGTGGACTCTGAATCAGCACTATGGCATAATAGACTTGGGCATATGAGTGCAAAAGGTATGAAAGTACTTCATTCAAATAATGTTTTACCAGGTCTAAAATGTGTTAATATGGATTTCTGTGAAAGTTGTGTGTATGGAAAACAAAAGAGAGTTAGTTTCTCCAAGGATGGGAAGAAAAGAAAGATAAGAAATTAGGGGCTTGTGCATCACAGTGTATGGGGACCCATTTCGAATTCTTCTCTTTCGGTGGCTCTACGTATTATGTTACATTCATTGATGATGCAACTAGAAGGTATGGATTTATTTTCTTAAGCAATCGATGTATTGAAACTTTCAAAAAAATGGAAAAGCTTATTGGAGAATGAGACA
>VDFB02382419.1:0-73546 GCA_007258455.2 Sequoia sempervirens | reverse complement strand
GAGTAGCTAGTTGGTAAGCTCCAAAACCGAATGTGAAAGTGATGATGTAAGGGCCCAACCAATTAGGCTCAAACTTGTCAAGCTTCTCTCTATTAGATTGATTCTTAGGATTTTTCATTAAGACCAAGTCACCAATGTCAAAATTTCAGACCATCACTCTCTTGTTATAACTATGGAAAAGACAATTTCGATATTCCTATAAGTGATTCAAGGAATTTTTTATTTGTTCTTCTAACATTTCCAGCTCATGTTTTTGTGATTGTTGATACTCTTCATCATCGATCAAGCCCTTCATGGAGACTCTAAGAGAGGGAATTTCGACCTAGATGGGAAAGATGGCTTTGGCTCCAAAGACCAAGGTGAAGGGGGTGGCTCCCATAGGTGTGTGGATGCTTGTGCAATAAGCCCATAGAGTAGGGTTAAGTTGTAAATGCCAATCATGGCCAACATCATCGACGGTCTTCTTAAAAAAATTGATAATTGTTTTATCGGATGCCTCAACATGACCATTACCTTGTGGTAGTAGGGTGTGGAGAAATGGTGTTGAATGTGGAAGAATTCACAAAGCTCATAGACATCTTGATTTTTCAAAGGACGACCATTGTCTATGATGATGGATTGTGGAACACCATACTGGAAAATGATGTAGTTGAGGATAAATCTAGAAATTTTTTTGTTGGTTATGTATGTGAGGGGAATGGCTTTGATCCATTTGGTGAAATACTTATTAGCAGTGATAATGAATTTATGGCCATTGGATGAGGTGGGATGGATTTTACCCATGAGGTTGAGTCCCCATTATGCGAACGTCCAAGGAGAAGTGATCAACCGAAGTTCTTATGCTGGCACATGAATCAAATCACTGTGTATTTGACATTGATGACATGTTCTTACAAACTATAGGGCATCTTTTTCCATTGTCGGCTAGTAATACCCAAGTATCATGACCTTCTTAGCTAAGGTTTGGCCACTTGAATGAGATCCACATATACCCTCATGTACCTCACATAAGGTTGTTCATGCTCCATCAATGTTGAGACATCGAAGAAGGGTGTTGTCAAAGCTGTGTTGGTATAAGTTATCACTGATGATGGCATAATGGGCGGCTTTGCAGATAAAGGATTTGTGTTGGTTATTGGAAATATTTGGTAATGTTTTGGGAATGGAGGTAGTCGTATATGTCTTGATACCAAGGTGAGTTGGGACCAACAAGATCACAATTGATTTCTGACGCAGGAATGTCATATGCGGGAAACAACAACTGTTCCATGAAGAACTTGAATTGCGACACATTACTGGGAATGTCTAACAGAGATCCAATCATAGCCATTGCATCTGCTGACTTGTTTTGTGCCTAGGGAATTTGTTCAAAACTGAGCATGTGGAAATATGACTGAAATCTATCAACCATGCATTTGTAAGGCATCAAATTTTCATCCTTGGTGTCATATTCATCATTGACCTGGTTAATAACCAACTGAGAATCTCTAAAGAGAAGAAGTGTTTTAATTTTCCATTTTATAGCCATTTAGAGTCATGTGACAAGTTTCTCATATTCTTCAATGTTATTTGTTCATGGGAAGCTATGCGAAATGACTTAGGGATACAAACCCTTTGCGATGTGATGAACAATATTCCTACTCTAGAGCCATGACCTATATGAGACCCATCAAAATAGAGTTTTCAAGGTGATTTAGGCTCTATATGAAAGATAGATTCATCAAGGAAGTTAGCTACCAAAGGATGATTGCCTTGTATGGGTGCATCAATGAGTTTATTGGCTATTACCTATCCTTTTATTGCCTTGTGCTCCACGTACTGTATGTCATATTCACTCAATATCATAACCCATTTTGCCAACTGACCTGTTAATGTTGCTCGACTGAGAAGATACTTCAATGGATCAATATTTGCCACTAGTTGTGTCTTGTGATTCAAAATGTAATGTCTTAATTTTTGGGTGGTGAATACCACTGCAAGATAGACATGTCCGATGGGTTTGTACTTGATTTCATATCCGACCAATGTTCGACTGATGTAGTATATAGCTCTTTTATTCTCATCACGATCATTTTGTGGAAACAATTCCCCCAGTGCTGAAGTGGTTTTTGAAATGTATAGGATCTGAGGTTTTCCCTCAATGGGTGGCATTAGGACAAGGGGTGTCAATAGATAGTCTTTGATCTGTTGGAAATTTTCTTAACACTTGTCAGACCATATAAAGGAAATTCCCTTGTACAATAGATATTGGAAAGGTTGGCATTTGTCTGCTAGTTGGGCGATGAAGCACCAAATGGAATTTAATTTGCCTTGCAATGTCCTTAGTTCATTGATTCCTTTTGGTGAAGGCATGTCCAATATTGCTTTAACTTTAGTGGGATCAACCTCAATACCTCAGCAAGAAACTATATACCCCAAGAGTTTTCTTGAATTCACACTAAACACACACTTCTTAGAATTCAAACGGACCTTGTATTCTTCTAGCCTCTTAACATTTTTTTGTCTAGTACATTAAGATGATCGCTACGTGTCAAAGAATTTTCCAAGAGGTCATCCACGTAGTCTTCCATTAGAGTGTGCATGAGGTCATGAAATATTGAACATTGTTATGGCTCATTGATACATGACACCTACATTCTTGAGGTCAAAAGGCATGACATTCTAATAGTATGTACCCCAAGGACAAGTGAAGGCTATTTTATGCTGATCTTCAAGGGCGATCTGAATCTGATTGTAGCCCGAGAAACCATCCATGAGGGATAGCATCTTGTACCCTACTATGAGATCAACAATGATGTCTATGTTTCGGAGTGGAAAATCGTCCTTTATGAATGCCTTACTCAAATCGTGAAAGTTTGTACAAATGCATATTTGACCATTCAACTTTGTGATAGGTACAAAGTTGGATATCTAGTCAATATAGTCTATTGATCTTATGAACCCCACATCTAGAAACTTCTTGAGCTCAGCTTTGACTAACAAGGAAATTCGGGGATGCATCTTTCACAACTTTTTCTTGATTGGTTTAGCATTTGGCAATAAAGGAAGATGGTGCAAAACTAATGTTGGATCCAATCCTAGCATATCGGCATAGGACCATGTGAAGTTGATTATACATTCTGCGAAGAATTTTTGAAATTGAGGCTTTTCTTCTTCTATCAAAGATGCTGCAAAGAGAACCATTTTGGGATCCTTTGTTGTGGCTATATTAACTTCTATGGTGTCCTCAATGAGCATTGCCGATTTTTTTGTGTTACGGGAATAAGTCCAATCCTCCATCCTTGGGAATCTTAGGGAGCTTTTCACCCTTGGATATGTCCTTTTATTTTTACTTTTGTATTTTCAGAAGGTGTCTTGCGGTTTTCACCTAAAGACATGTCTTTTTTTGTTTTATTTTTACTATTTTTGCTACTAGAGGATTGAACAATCTCCCCGAAGTATGCTACACAATCTAGATCTATGGAAAATCCAACTTTATGATCCCCAATTGGTATTCCTTCATGAAGTCCCATGTGATCCCCAACTGGTATTCCTTCACGAAGTCCCATGAATTCCACAATAGCTTCGTCATTTTGAAAAATGTCCATAGTGGGCAGGCCTTGTTTATCCAAGTCAATGAGTTGTGGGTATACAAGGGAGATACCATCATCACTATTGGTGAACGGTGGGGATGATGCAGAAAGCATGCAAACTGATGTAGATAGGGTAAAGATAGAATTGTCATCCTTAAAGTCCTAGTTGGATTCCATCCAGTTATCATCATCATTAGATTCGGGAAAATTAGACTCATTGGTGAAATAGGGGACAAATGGATCAAAATCATGGTCAATAGTGTTAGGTGGCCAGTCAAACGAGTCACAAGGATGGTCAATAGGGTCATATGGCTAAATAGATGAGTCAGGATGATGGTCAATAGGATCATATGATGGTTTAGGTTTGTCATCATCATGAGGCCAAAAGAGTCTTACCCATTCTTCTCTTTTCAATGGGAATTTAGGAGGATCTTTAGGGAATCCAACTTTAAACATTTGTCTAAATCTTTCATCAAAATAGAGCTCACCAAGTTATAGAAACATTTCGTCAAGTGCGTAATCACTTAGGGATCTTTGAGAACCAAATTCCCACTCATGTGAGTCAGTTTCGGTAAAGGAATCTTTGGCTATCTCAAAACTTTCAAAGCATTCATGCTCTCACCTAAGAGTACATTGGTATGTGGATCGTCAATCTTGAGTGGCTCAAACCCTAACCCTAGATACTTTGGTCTTACAGAAGGCATTATAGGTTCTCTTCTTCTAGTCTTGTTTACACCAAGGCCACTAGTTAAATCATAGTATTTTGCATTCATCATGTCATAGCCTTTGCCATATTGCTTTACTAGTAGTGGAAATAGGTCTATCATCCCTTTGTAGATCCAAGCTGATATGTCTTCAATGCCTTCTTTGTTCAGTTCTCCCCATTTTGTGAAGGTCATTGATGGAGGAACTTTAAAAATCTCTTTTGGCTCTATTTTGAAATAAGACTGACCATAAGATTTTGGTGACTTGGGTGTTTTAGTGATACAATAGGTTGTGTTCAACTTGTATTTGCCGCAACCTTGGTCCTAGATCTTGATATTAGGGTCAACACTTGGGATGATGGTAGAAGATGGTATGGTGGAGGTCGAAGAAGTGGATGTGGATGGTTTGGCGAGTGTAGATGGATCAATGTATTTGGAAGAAGTGGATGTCGAAGCTTCATAGTTAATTGGTACCTGGTGTTCAAAAATACCTCTCAAGTTGGTGCAATATTGAAAGGGATCAGGATCTCTAGGTATGGTAATTTTGGTGCCATCAAAAAGGAACTTCAGACATTGGTGGTAAGTGGATGCTATGACATTTAAGGCATGGATCCAAGGTCGACCAAGTAAGATGTTATAAGGTAGTTCAAGATCCAAGACTTGACATGTTGTATCTACAATTACTTGCCCCACACAAATAGGAAGTGTGATAATGCCCCTAGAGGAGAGTTCCTCATCATCATATGCCTTTATGACTAATTTTGGTAGTGTCTACACAAGAATCAGAGAAGCCTAGTGCTTTGACTAGTTTTAGGGAGCATATATTCAATCCTACTTCATCATCTACTAAGACTCATCTAACCTTGTGTTTATAGACGAATACTTCAATATGCAGTGTGTCATTGTGAGATGGTTTAGGTGATGAATAGTCTAAGTCTGAAAAGGTAATGTAATGGGGAGTGGTCAAGTATCCAACTGTGGCTATGATTTGTTTGACATCAATGTCATCAGGGACAAAAGACTCCTATAAGGTTTTATCAATTATGGCTTTGTGTGCAGGAGAAATGCGTAGCAGATCGAGTTTGGAGATTTGAGTGAGCATTTTTCCCAATTGGTCAATAAGATTAAATTTTCCCTTGGGTTGTGTCTGTTTGGAAGACAGAATCGGTATTGTGATCTTTGGCTATCTAGCAGGAGGACCAACTATTGTGACTTTACCTCTATGGGTGGTAACATTACACTCCAAAGTTTTATTAATGGTGATAGTATTGACATGTTCGTCAGTGGCTCAAAGGTGATTAATGATAGCTCCACCAGAATAGTCAAAAGAAGTGTGAGTGTAATTGGCTCGATTGTTATTCTTTGGACTTTATGTAGAGGGGTTACTAGAACCATGATCCTACAGTGGGTTTTTGTGAATTGTATGGTATGATTTTGAAGCAAATTGTTGACCGTCTAGTTCAATGGTACGATTTTCAATGAGATCCTATATGAGATTTCTTAATTGTTGATAGGAGGAAGTTTTATGCCCTTTCGCACAATGATAATCATAAAATGCATTGTCATCCCACCATCATGGCTTGAACTGACCGAGGTCATATGGTTTAGGGTCCTGTAATGTGATGACGTTGTTTTGGAGGAGCTTCTTGAGGAACTTCAATTGGTTCACCTAAGGGGGTGTATGTGCATCTTTTTGGAAATTTTCTAGTTTGAAATGGTTTCCCTTGGTCTTGATTGTTCTGGATGGAATTTGTGATAGGTTTCAGTGTGTTCAATGGTTCATTTTTCATTTGAGTTCCTCTCAGTGTGATTGCAAGACCTGTTGTGTTCACTGCTTTAGCGTCAACAACGCTATCATTGGTGATATGTTTTTTTTTTACCTAATATTTGTTTTTTTCATTAGGTGGATTTGGGTTTGTGTTCTTGTTACCATATTTGAGTTCTCCTTTAGCAATAAGGGCTTTTTCAAGTTGGACTCCTTTTTTGACAAGATCTGTGAAAGTGGTGCAACAATGAACTTGTAAATTGTATCTCAAGGGGCCCACAAGATTTTGGACAAACATGTTTACCTTATCCTTTTCTGGTATCTCCACATGACATTGACTGGATAAACCTTTCCATCTTTGGAAGAATGGAATGAAGGTCTTGTCAGTGTCTTCTTGAGTAGTCGTACATAAATTGGCAATGGTAATGTTGGTGTTGATGTTATAGGCATAATTGTTTACAAATTTATTAGCAAGTTCCTCCCATGAATTTATTCCTGTGGGAAAGGTAGCAAACCATTCAAGTGTGGGACCCGCAAGACTTCTAGGGAACAATCTCATCAGATAGCTATGTTCATATGCAATGTCCACTCAATTGGTTTTAAAATGTGTTCAAAGGGATTAGTCTTTCCTTTGTATTTGGTGAAGTTGGGTACCACATATCCTGGAGGGAATGGTGACATGTGTAAACTCGTGTCAAATGGGTATGGACATAAGTCATAGTATGTGTGGGTCTTTTTGTTGGACAATTGCATGTTTTTCATTTGTTTTTGGACAACAACGAATTGAGCCATACTGAGTGCATCAATTATAGCGTTGTTTGTGGCATCACACTTGTTGGTAATGGGTATATTTTCATTTTGGATGTATTGTTGTGGAATGTGTGATGCATTTTGGTTTGGAATTTTTTGGTATTGAGTGTTATGAGTGGGAACATGTGTATGGATATGAGATGCATATGTGGGAATGTGTGTACCAGTTGTGTTAGTTTGTATTTGTGAAATATGTTGTCCTTGAGTGTTTTGATGCCCAAATGAAGTCATGTGTTGTGTTATTTGGTTACCTTATCCAAATTGGTAAATGTGGCCATGTGGAATGTTTGTGTTTTGTCTTTGGGGAATACTAGTGTTGGTATTGATTTGTGATGAAGTATTAACATTTGGTTTAGGTCCTTGAATGGTGATTCATCGTTTATTCCTCCTGAAGGGGTTCAATTAGTTTTTTCCCATGGCATTAGTTGAAGACCCAATTAAAATATTTGACGATGTTGTTCCCATAGCAATAGATGAAGATTCAAATAAAAGGTTTGATGAATTTGTCCCCATTGTATTAGTTGAAGACCCAAATGTGGCTCCAACAGTCTATGACAGAATTGCTGATATTTGTGGGATAGATTGTGATATGGTTGATGTTCCCAAAATAGATGTTGTGTTGACTTTGTTAGATGTATTTTGAGTGGTAGTGCCAATGGAAGTAGCATTGATGGTGTTGTTGCATTTTTTGTGGTGGCACCAATGAAGGTATTGTTTGCATTATGTTGTGGTGTTGATTGGGGTTGACTAGTTTGTGTAGTATGATCAGGAGAAGCTACTCTTAAGGTATTAATATCAAACCCTTCTAGAAATTTATCCCCTTGGTGTAAAAGTATGGCTAGATATCTCTCAGAATATTGCAAGAGTAATTCCTCTACAAAGGAGGCCACATCAGGATTTTGGTCAGCAACTTCTAAGTCTTCCATGAACACTTGTCTGTTTTCCTCTCTACATATAAATTGCTCAAAGGGATTTTGTGATGATGATGCCATGTTCATGTCATTGAAAGGGTTGATGAAATATTCCCCCATGTCTATGTTTAATTTCATGTCATAAGAAAATTTGTAGGGGTTGTTGCCTTGTCCAAAAGGGTTTATTTGTCTTCTCTTCCTTTGTAACCTAGTCTCAACCATATAAGGATTCGCTCAAAGGGAAGAGTATGAATGTTAACCAAATGAATGGAAATGATATGACATTATGTTTTTGGATTTTTAGACTAAGGGATGCAAGCAAATGTAAAATGATAATGAGGACTAAAATGAATTGTGGAAGACTAAAGTGTTCTAAGGTTAGACAATGCAAATGCAAAGGTCTAAGATGCAATCAATTTTGGGTAGAATTTTAAGAAAGGTTTACTAACCACTCAAAGCTTAGACAATGTCTAAATTTGGATTATCAAAGGACTTTTTGGTAGGACTAGATGAAAATGACAAGGTGACAAAGTGAGGTTTCCACACTAGACTAATGAGTTGGAAATGTCTCACAAAAGGGACAAAGACTAAAGGATTGATTTTGACTAAGTCCAATGATAACCTACTTTTGAAGGAAAAGGTTTCAAAAAATATGGCAAGCTTTCCTATTCTAAAGTCTACAAAAATGAGGGCCTGAGAGCTTGTTTATGCTGAAAGATGATGATGGATACTAAGATGCAACTAAAAAATTGTAAAGGTGGACCTATGGTAAAAACTAAGTGCAAGCTAAAAGATGCAAAATGGTTGGTTTGAGAAATTCCTTTTTTGGTTTTGAAAAGAGGCCACTGGAAAAGAAATTTAGCAATAGATTGAAAGTGTTTGGTCTCAGGTTTGGACAGTGACAAATATTTTTCTTAATGATGGGAAATTGCGTCATTTCATATAGCAAATGTGTTGCAAGGAATCAAATGCATTGTAGTTTAAGCTAATGAGTTGTTTTAGGTCACATATGCGGTTCAGAAAATCAATTGCATTGTTTTAGAAAGAAAATGCGTTGGAACATAGTCAAATGCATTGTTTAAGCTAGCAAATGTGATTTAGTAGGTTGATTTCATTGCAAAAAGTCTCTGATGTGTTGCATAATGTATGAAGTTTGGTTTTTCTTGTAATTTTGGCAGATTTTGGATATTGTTTCAGTTTGGCTGTGTTTCCAAATTTGTGAATGATGTTTATTTGTTCATTGGTTTAGAAAACACTTGGAAAACACATGTTTTTGTCTTTGTTTGAAACAAGAACATTGAAGACAAGCACAAACCTAGGGTTGGAAAGGACTATATTCGCTAGATCCCACTTGGATTTTACTCCAACCACACTTATTCTTAGTGGGTGACTTACAAGCTTGGCCACACTGGCTCCCCTCCACGACACTCACTTCTCCAAGTCAACCAAGCTTCGAGCCCTCATAAATCTCCCATGATAGAATCTTCAACTCTACTAAGAACTGCGAGAATGTGGGTGCCTTGGCAATGACCGTTGTTGCACCAACAAATAGAAGGGTTTTTTGAGAACTACACAAGAGGGTTCTAGTCAATACTCGGGGACATGGCACCTGACGAGTGTAAAACAAGCCACTTAAGGCTTTAATCATTCTACTAGGGGCTCTTATACCTTTAAAAGAAAAGGTAGGTACTCATTTTCAAATGACACTGCACGGCTAAGGCCTACATACCATGAGGACTTGATAGTTTAGTGTTATCCTTTTATATACCGACCCAAGCAAAAAATTGGTTGGATTCGTTCCCTCTTTTGAGGCAAACCCCTCTAAGGTTAAAACAAAAGTGAATTGAAAATTTTGTTTTTGTTTATCCAAGATCACACTAGGGCCCAAGGAGATTGCATACACAAAGCTTTCAACCCACACTCACAAGTTTGTTCATTTTTAAAGCCCAAATCGAAATATGTGGGTGACCAAGTAATAACCCCTAAATTTTTTTGTTTCTTAGGATCGCAACAAGGCGCAAGAGAATTTCATACACACCAAAGGGCTATCACTAAACCACAAGACACTTCAACCAAACATTCATTTTAACCCAAGCTTATTGTGAGACAAACAAAGGTTCATTTTAAGCCAATGTCATGAAAAATACATGTAAATTTTAACCTTGATGAGTTTCAATGCAAGATTGTGTTCATTTTAAACCTATGAGTCAATGCATGTTCATTTTAACCAATGAAATGTGAATGCAAGTTCTATTTTGTTTGTTTGTTTGTTTGTTTTAGGATTGTAAACTGATTTATAAAATTAACAACAAACAAAGTTAGTGTCCCCTTCCAACTTGCCACATGCTGCAAAAAACAAATTAGTAACCCAAAATCCCTAAGCTACTAAACTAAAAAGAGAAATCTGGAAATTCTATCAAAAAAATGAAAGCAAAAATTTGCTAGGCAAATGCGTTGTTCTGTAGAGTGAATGCATTGCAACACCAAAGTAGAAATTTACCAGGAAGATGAATCATTCTGCAGAGTGAATGCATTGCAACAACAAATGTGTCGGTTAGGCCTGTAGATGTGTCTTAGGAAATCAAATGTGTTGTTCTATCTATTAGATGTGGCTCAGAACTGCAGATGTGTCGTTCCCAAAAGAAAATGCATTGCAACACATCAAATGCAGCCCAGAAAGTTGTAGTTACAACGTTCTGTACCTGTATCTGAAAAAAAGATGAAAAGTTGTGTGGAAATATGCAAAAGAGAGTGTTTTGGCATTGGGTTCACCAATGTAATTAAGGAAAGAATCTAGGCTAGGATAAAATAAAATGCATAAACAAAATCCTAGCTAAACAATGAAGTACAATGGAGGAAAATGCATAAAAGAAAGGAAATATTTCACCAAATGTCTTCAAACCCTCCATGATTGACCCGCATTGCCCTTCTCCATTTGTTTCAATATTGTGTTTTCCCTCAGATTTTGATGAGCAACTATGACTATGACAATTTCCTAAGAAAATATTGAAGTATTCTATTCAAAAGCTACAAATGTAAGTGCACAAGTAAGCCTAAAGTATGTAGAAAATAGTCAAGGATGAAATGTCTGAAGTATGAAGTCAAGAGCACGAAGTGTGTCAAATGAGGTTGGAATTTCCTTTTTATAGAAAATCCAATTTTAGATGAATGGCCAAGATTGAAAGATGAGAGATTCCCTAAGATCAAAGGTTGAAATTAAATGTGACAACCAACAATTGGGGTTAGGGAAACATTAGGGAGAATTTTGAAATGAAGGGCTGAGATTTTAGAAAAATCAAATCAATGGACAAGAATGCATGTGACAAGGAGATATTGGGCATGAAAAAAGAGGTTGCTAGAAAATCAAATAATAATTTAAAATTATTTGATTTTAAAAGCTGAGTTAACTTTTGAATTAAAATTTTATTTAATTCAAAAGTGGTGGGGTCATGTGATAGTAAATAATGTTTTAATATTATTTACTTGGAGAGAGAATAGAAAGTGGAAAATTTTAAATAAAAGATCTTATTTAAAATTAGGAAAATGCAAGGTGGACAATAATTAAATAAATTATAGAAATTTATTTAAATAATCAGGAGGAAATAGTGAATAGATAATAATTAAATAATTTTAGGAATTTATTTAATTATAGAGAGACATAGGAAATTAGTGACGTATTTAAATAAAATAAATATAATTTATTTATTTAAATAGTCAGAAGGAATAAAAAGGATGAATTAATTAAATAATTGAGAATTATTTAATTAATATTCAAAATTGGACCATAGGACAAAATTAAATATTTTAATTATGTTGAGAAGAAACATGGAGAAAATAAAGTTTGTAGGCCTAGGTCAATTTTATGTGCCTACAGTAGTTACATAGACCATCCATATTCCAACCATTTCAAATTATTTACTTGCTATTGGAATGAGAAGGTAAAGTGTTGTTGGAGGAGGTGGATCACATCAATGATGTGTCTTGTCAGGTAGTGCTTGTGGAGCCAATGTGTTTATGATGCAACTCATCAAGTTGTTTGCAGGATGTGTGAATTTCAATTACCTAATAAGAGGTAGGGAGCTTTAAAGTGAATGGATTATCAATTTCAATTCAAGATTTTGCAAATGGGGTATAAAGCTAAGCAGGTGTCACTGAAGGAAAATATCCACAATTATGCAATCTTGAGTCATAATAGTATTATCATGGGTGACCTCTCAAGAATTCTCAATTACAAGGTGCAAGATCTGATGTTTGCAACTAAAATTATGTGAAGGTTCACTTCACTAGTTTGAATACCTTATCTTCACCAATGTGAACATCACTTGATGAAATGGGTTCCAAGTTGATTTTTCAAGCTTGTGATAGAGTGTTTATTGTGAACTAATACTCATGAAAGGAGAGTCGCTAAAGGAATGAGTTACACAGTAAATACTATACATAGTTATTCTTGAAAATTGATATTGAAGAAATAAAAATCCCTAAGTGAATGACCCCTCACTAAACCATAAAGCTAGTGATGATCAAAGTAGGAGAGCATGACTTCAATATGCAAAACTAGCTTGGTTGGGTCCTTTTGAGTTATGAATGCTTGTGGTATACCATTGGATTATTTGTACCTTATAGGTGTAACTTGCATATGTAATTTTGTATGTACCATGTGTAACTTACAGTTATATTGTATTAGAATTAGAGTCGTAATGTGCCAACCTACCCTTGTATAAGTTGTTAAGAGGTTTATTAATAGATTCAATGTCTCTCAGCTAACCATTTTACACCCATTCACTCCATTTGATTATAATGAATTCTATTCTTTGGTATCTTTTGCTATCATCATATATCAATGTGTTCTCTTCAGTGCTTGTGGAGTTTTATTGTTCAATTACAAACCTATGAGTATAATATTTCTAGGTATCAAATCTTTGGGATTAAAATTATGCATTCCCTAGTGTAGGGCATCGAGCAAATGCGATATCTCACAAAGTGTTGGCTCATAATTTTTGTTCTTTGTAAGGAGGTGGTTTTTTGGAAATGGGTGAGATCTAACAAGATTTTAGAGAAAATTAAAATTTTGGATTTTATATTTTAATATATCATTGAGTTTGGAGGCAAGAGGAATTCATGAGGATCTTCCAGTTCAAGATTGTGTCTATATAGGAAGTCTAGCTTATAAAGGAACCAATGTTTATGTTGTGAGTGATCTATATTAGATTGCATATTTGAATTCTTGTGAAAAATTGTCAAGGGTTCATTGTTGTGTTCAAAGTAGTTGTCTATCTTGTCCTCCAAAAGTACCATGAAGGTTTTGTCCCCTAAATAATGATATTACTATCCAAAAAAGGCCAAAATTACCCCTTGGGACTGAAAATTACAATGAATAATAAAGAGTGGAGAGTGCGAATGCAACTCCAAAAAAAACATAAAAGGGAATAAAAAAGAGCACTAAAGAGAAGTATATAAAACAAATCATATCCCTCAATACCTTCCAAGTTTTTTCATATTTGGAATCCTTTCATGAAGTTGCTTCCTACTCAATCCTAAAGAACAAACAATATGAATGAAAAAGATAATTTTCCAAGTGCAAAGCATTGTGGGAGAAAAATCTTTGGCTAGATAATAATAAAGAGTCTCTTGAAAGTAAAGAGCCAAGCATTTTAGATCCTTGTAAGCCATGAAGGTTTGGAGAGTTATATGAGTCTTTGAAGAGGAAAAAGAATTGTCCCCTACTCTTATTGTAAGGAGAATATCTAAAATAAAAATGATCCTTGGTTTCAGGCTCTATCAAACAAATTTGACAAATATGGTGCTGCTAAGGAATGTGGTGATTGGTCCCAATTTCAAAGCGATCCTAAAATCATAGAGAAAATTGAGCTTAGTGTAACTTAGAGGCTATATGATACCATCTTCAAAATGAAGATATGATTTGCAATAGTGTTGAAGGTTCAAGGAAAGAGGTTCTTGAGGTTGTAATTGTTAGGACTATAGGTAAGCTCTATAGATCTCATCTTTGATACCCCTACTTATCTCCTTGGTAGAAAGATTTGGTGTGTCAATTGAAAAATTAGAAGGAAGCTTATACATGTTAATATCTATAAGGCATATCAGAGTAGAAGCCATGGTGTACCATCCATAGTAGATCACACATCAAACCATTTGTATAGAGGATTTGAATGCATCATATGAGTATAGGAAGAAATTGGCTGAAGTATTGTCCATCTAAGCCTATGAATCATAGTTACTAGTTGAAAGATCACAACAATAATGAGTGGGGTAATACCAAATTCAATGAGAATTATGTCTTGAGGAATTGAAGCATGTAAAGCCACTAAATAATGGAAGCATAATTAAGGATCACCAAGCCATGTGAGTTTCCCAAACTAATCAAGTGCTCACCATATGAAGATTTTTTCTCTTAGGTATAACTGTATAATCAAGAATATATATAATACTTCGAATAATCAAACTTCTTCCTAAAAAATATATCCAAGAATATTTAGAATAATCATTAGTGAATGGCATATAGTACAAAGACTTACCATTGGATGGGATATTCAAAACCCCAAACACATCATTATGTTCACCTCTAAAATCTCATCTACTATAGTGCTTCTAGAGTGCAACTGCACTTTATTCCATTTACCAAGGACACAATCCTCACAAAATTTTATACCAATGAAATATCCCTTGAAGAATATGACCTTAATTTGTTGTTTTAAACCTCAAGGAATATTGTCTAACACTTGGTATGTGAAGTTGAATCTTGTTGTTATGAGTTTCAATTTGTTGTGTTCTTGGTTTTGATGTTTGCCAAGTTGTAAAAATGCTTTGAAAATGAATGCTAAAAAACTAACAAGAGATTTGGAAAGAAATTCAATATGTTTTGGTATTTTCAAATGCATTTGAATGACATCTACTCATGAAATTATGCATCTACAGTAGAAAGACATTTTTTTCATATATTTAACATGCAAACTTAATATGCTTCCAAATGATATTGTCATGAAATGATATTTGCATTCTTTACTTGACTCATATTAACTTTCCATTATGATTAAACTACATGCAGAGAAATTATATGAAAGTATAACGAAAAGGAAAAGACCCTGTCAATAGAGCTCTCAACAAAGCTACACAACTTCAGGACAATGTTGATAGTGATTATGCTGAATTCAAGGAGTATGTGCATGATATTTATAGTACTAGTGGTATTGAAACTATTTTAGGAATTGTATGTAGAAAATATCAATTAAATGCAAATAAAGGTTAAATAGAGTAATGAAAAAAATAGAAATAATAACAACGAGAGACAATATTTAACATGGTTCACTCAAACTTGGGCTACATCCACCAACAGAGAGTCCAATATTATTATCTAGTAAATCGAACCGATTACAACCAGTAATCCTTGCAACTCAATACCACTACAAATGATACAATACAATATCCAAATACCCAAACCCTTATCCTTTTATCAAGACTTATGTTGGTTACAAAATAGGGTTTTTATGTTGGTCAATAGAAAAAATAAGATTCGACGCCTTTATAAAATAATAAAAAATTGTGAGAGGTTTTGAGGGTGCTACCTGTTGACTCTGCCCTATATCACAATAGGGAGCATGTCAGGGATGTTTCCCCTAGACCCCACAAGGGGTGTTTCCCCTTAACCCCATCTTGGGGGAGTTTCCCCCAAACCCCCATTAAATAATTTAGGGGGAAACCACACCGATAAAAGTGGCAAAAATTTAACCTCTGAGTCTGATTAGGCTCCATATACCAACAAGCTTGAGGTGAGTGCTATGAAACATTACTTTTCCTTAATTTTAATGACTATTATGATCCCAAACAATGAACAAGCTTATAGAATAGTGAATAGACAACTAAAAAATTGAATGTAACCCGTAGAACAATCATTGTACCTACTTTATCACCTTTTAGTGGAGATTGCTAGAACTTCAATACTTTATGATGCTTGACTGTGTTTTAGGGCATTGTAATTGACCTTGTCAACATCTTGAACTTAGGGTGCTACTTCTTTCATTGGATGATACATGTTGTTCTTTCCTTCATAGATTTGTTGTTAACTCTTCATTATGGTTGTTGCTATTAAAAAAAGTTTCTTTTGATATTCTTGTCGCTTTCTCTTAATGTCTTCTTGCTATTTAGTAATGATATTTGTTGCTTGATCCATTAAACTCAATGTTACAGCCATAAAACTCACTGCCCTTGCACTAAACTCACTGCTACAGCCATGAAAATTGCTACTACACCACTTGGGATTGACCCAATTGTTCATGTTCATCAATTTTCTCTTAGAATTATCTTTGACCATTTCATTTATTAACTCTCTTCCCTTAGTATCTAATTCCCATGGCTAAGACACACACACACATAAGCAAACACACACCCCACCCCCCAAATACTTATGCACAACCACAAACATCTGCAAGCACACATGTGAACTTAGAAAGATACACATGTGACCTTAGATGCACACACATGCACACACCCTCACATGTGCATGCACATACACACATGTATTCCAGCATTCTTGTTACATATCTACTCATCCTATAATTGTAATATAATTTGTTGCATACTTTATTAGCCACCAACCTAGTTGATACAATTGGTATTAGAGATATATAACAAGGAGCATTGTGTGATTGATGAGACTCATAAGAAACTATGAAATAATAAGGCTCATAAAGCAAGAGCTTTAGGCCTAGCAATGAGGTTCTACTACATAGAATAATGAAAGAGACTATAACATCAAAGCCTTCAAGCAAAAAAATAAAAGTGCAAAATAAAATAGGATTAACATCTCTAAGTATGAAGGAAAGGCCATTTAAACTAGTGAGCAAGGTCTAGGACAAAATTTTCATTAGATATTATAATGTCCCTTTCCTCAATTTTTTTATGAAAACAAGTTTGTAACATAACAACTATCACCAATTTGTATCCAAATAGATATAATTAATCATACATCACAAGACTTATAATTAGCCAAACAATCACATAGATTTGCATAGAATGAATTAAACTCTAGTAGCAATAGATGTTAACTATTATTGAATCTCTACAACCATAGGACTGTTATGATAGTCATTAAATCAACAATAAACAACACTTACAAATCTGCAACAATTAATGCACTCATAGCAAGACTGAACTGTACTATAAACTTGAAGCTTCAATGTGCTCCCTAAGTGAGAATGTCCTCAAGATCAAAGTGTTTCTATCCTCTAATTCCAAAAATCAATGTGCTAAAATTCATCTAATTATATGTACATTATATGTTGTTCCACTTTCTTTGCTAGAACACGGTGTTAAAAGTCATCTAATTGTATGTACATTATTTGCAACATCTGAATTTCATTCTATGGATTAAAATTTCATGGAGGTATAAAATTTACCTACCAAAAGGCACATAACTAGCATGAGCCTATGGCACAATGATAGCATATCAATAATCCCCAATCACCCAAAGAACATAAGCTCATTATTGCTACATTTTTCTTACCCATGGTCATTTCACATATACTTCTTCGCTGATATAGTGTTATTTCCTCAAGAAAATGTGTATGACATTGATTGGCATGAGCTTGGGTGGAGCAAGATGGTAAGCCTTAAAATGGACACTCACTGCAATCAATACATGAAGGACTTGCTCAAAGCAAAGACAAAGCATTTATTCTCTAACACCAAAGCCATTAAACACATGAATATGTGACCCTTTTATTGATTTGTGTCCCCTTCTCCCACATTTCATAAATTAAATGGATTCAAAACATAAGCTATGGAACTCCTCGTAGCAGAGAAGTGTGACCGTTACAATTTTTTTTTAAGATAAAAGGCATGGGGGCCTATATATATTATATAATATAAAAGAGAGTTACATTTGTATTAGAAAAAATGCCAAATTTCTAGATGAGTTCTGCAAATATTATAGCATCATAAACTATTTATTACCAGTTGCCAATAACCAAGCTACCTATTTGTATTACAATGCATTCTCCTAATCAAACTTCATAATTGTCTTTGCATATATCTACTACCATCTCCATGATTATTTTATAACTGGATTTCTAAACTAGCTGAAGAAAACAACACAAAATATTCACTATGAGAAAAAAACTGGTAACTTGCAATAACCAAACAGTTATTCTTCCATATAATCATCTCCATGAACTAAGTTCTCATCTTGACCTTCAGTGGTCTCCTGCAAAAACTGCTCTTGAGAAAAGAAATCAAAACCCAGATGAAGCTCCTTTCCCTTGCTTTCTGATGGAAGAATACGAGCCATAGCCATGGGTACATATTGGTCTCTAACTGAAGACCCAACAACATTACCCACTTGAGCAGCATTTCCAACTGGCATCGGCTCTATCATAGCTACAAATTGTTCTCCAATAAAAGACCCACCAACATTTCCCACTTGAGTAGCATTTCCAACTCGTGTCAGCTATATCTCTTCAATTGCTGGCACAAATATTGGATGACTTTCCTATAAACCAATAGAGATTAAATTCTGAGGTGGGTGAGGATTGTGTTCATAAATAAATGATTTTGCATAATATTTCTCCTTGATGTCAAAGTTCATTGTGACACACAGACGTCTGGAATTCCTTCTTAGTGCTTTGAGGAGGATTATCATTTCTGAATTGTAGGGCTAGCCTTATTGCTTCAAAAATTTCATCAAAACCCAACCTATTCTTGATAAATTTTCTAGGAAAAAGATCACCCAGATACCCATCACCAACAAAGAAATTATATTGTTGAATAACTTGGAGTAATTCACCAACATCAAGCATTTGAGGGTTGACAAATTTGGTAACAATTAATTCCAAGTCTACTAAAGATTGTAGGAGATCCAAAATGTTTGATAGAAACACAAAAAGAACTTGAGAGGGGAAGATTAGACATCGAGCTCTAGGGCTTGTTAATTCAAATCCAAGAATAGAACGTACCGATTCCTCAACCCTAGGACATTCAATTCAAAAAACCATCGCCAAATAATCATGGGATTATTACAAATTGTTGAACCAATGAGCATAAATTAAACATAGCCCTTCTTTCACAATAAAGACAATGTTTTACATGAAACCCTACCTTCACTTCCCTTTTTCTTTGATTCTTGAAGAATATCTTTGTTTTGAAAGTTCTTTTCATTGATACCTTCTCCATGCTCTTACATGCTAGAAATCACTTCTTTGTTCTATTTCTAAGACAACATTTTAAAACCTTTGGTTACTAGTGTTACATACTCTTTATTATTTCAATTGCTCATAGCACTGTCATGTCTTCTTGCCAATGGTTTTTTATTATGACAACTTATAAATCCTTTTATTGTTACAAACTTGTATCCGTCTTAATAGATCTACAACCTTTGGTGATTTGGGATGGAAAAAAATGCTAGAAGACATATTGGATGTTTCTTGTTGTCTTTTCACTTTTCCTTACATTCCTTGGTGCCATGTTTATCATTGTGTTTTTAACTTCATGGCATTCCACTACTACTTGTTCATTGGACATCATTCCTTATTTTTGCATACTCTTACACTATTTCCTAATAGTGAAAGGCTCTTTCTCTATTATTTATGTGACCTCTACATCCAACCTTATTTGTTAATCCTTTACTGCTGCTATGAAAGCCACAAATAAATACTGCATTGTTTCCTCAATGACTACTCTTAATGGATGTCACATGTTTCCTTGATACATTTTGTTCTTTGTTCTTCTTTTATATATCATCATTGATAGGGTTATGTTGACTACATAGGGTTATGTTTCAGAGCTTTAATGCCACTATTTTTGTACATCCCAATGTATTTCACCTTCACCTTGTAGTAGTAGTAGTAGTGTCTTATATTGCATTCTTTATTTTTGTGCATTAGCTACCTTTTTTATGTGTAATAGTGTTGTCATAACCTTATGTGTCTGGTATGCGTGCATGGTAATGTAGTGTTTATATTTGTGGCATTGGTATCTAATTAGTATGAAGATAATAGTAATATTGTAGGCACTGCTATGAGTGTTGGTTTTTTAGTAAATTAGATTGATGAATGGTTCTTGGAATCTATGCTTAATCTAATCCCTCTCCCCCATTCTATTTTTGGTTGACTTTATACCCTATGGATGATAATAATCATCTAGACTACCATGCCTCTTGATCAACAAAAATGTGAGACTGCTAAGGTAATTTTCAGGGTAAAACATTCATAAGGTATCATTGCAATTATTTTTAAAATTTTCCTTTTGCAATTATTTTAACAGACACGTGCAAGTACTATTTAAGTAAGTAATGGTTGTTTTATAATGCAAACAAGGGTAATCGTTACCTATGTAATATCATGTGTTAATTTTTTTCTTTTTGTAGAAATGTATTGATAAACTCAAAGAAGGGGATAAAGTTAGGGTGTTGAATCCGTTTGATGGTGATGTTATGGGCATTGGGCGGATCCACTCCCTATCTATTGTACATTGAGTCAACTTGAAAGGAATAGGAGATACAAATGTAAACATTTTAAAGGTCACCAGTAACATACCCCTTGTTTATGAAGAACAAATAGATGGAGTTGTTCATCTAAAAGAGAAAGAGGGAACCTTCACACGATGACCACTAAAATATTTTCAAAAGATGACATAGTTGAACATGTTTATCATGTACAAGTTGTTAGACATTTTGGCTCACTGCTTTATGTAGTATTTTGAATGTGTTGTTTAGAAATCTTAATTATCATGGTGTATTTGAAAGAGTTGGAAACTCTTAGATAACTTTGTCATTTTTCATTATATTTACATATATACTCTTAGATAACTTTGACATCTTATAACTTTATATATATATATATTAAATTTTTTTATTGTAGATTACCTTTATTTATCATGATGTTGAATCAATCTTTTAATTCTAGCATGTTGTAGCTTGTTCGTATATGTAATATTTTTATTTTCTTTTATATTTTAGTTCAAGTTTAATATTATGTTAGTTTTGCTCTATAAGATTTATGGTATTTAATAAATTATTCATTTCATGACTATATTTACTACCAATTAATGGAAACTAGTAAATAAAAAATGACTAAATATATGACTACAGTAATGACTAAATTAATGACTAAATATATGACTAAATTAATGACTAAATATATTACTAACGTAATGACTAAATATATGACTAAAGTAATGACTAAATTAATGACTAAATATATGACTAAATTAATGACTAAATATATGAATAAATAAATCACTACCATGACTAAATAAATGACTAGTTAACAATAATAAATGACTAAAATAATTGATTTAGTCATTGACTAAATCAATGACTAAATAAATGACTAAATCAATGACTAGATAAATGACTAAAATAGTTTAGTCATAAATTTGGCTACGTTATAAATGACCAGCAATAAACTACTAATGGTCACGTGTCCAAAATTAGTCATTTATATGCAATTTTTAGTAGTTTATTTAGTCATATATTGTTGTTTTTGTACTAGTGATATCTTTCCTTTTTCTTTAGATTTTTCTTTCTTGTTACCTTGAAAATGATACATGGTTTTACCATCGATGTTTGAACTCCCATAACCCAAAGAGAGAGGTGCAAAAAATGCACAAATGAAAAATTATTCCAAAAACACAGAACTGATTCCCCACCCAAAAATGCCACAACATCAATTGATTGAGAAAGATGAATAAAGATCTTTGCAGTTACAAGAATCTTCTTCCCAAAACTTTGAATTAATTTTCTCCAAGAATCCCCATTTCCCCATCAAAATCTGTCGCATTCCAGATTTCTTGTAGACCAATATTATTTCATCCCGAAAATGAAAAAAAAACAATTCCTAAAGAAAATCTCACAAAAGATCCTTATTTCAAAAAGAAGGGTTGTGTTTTTATTTTTGAAAACCCCAAAAATCCAATAAAATCTCTAGAATCCCAAAAAGCATTCAATGGAAGTTTCTTTTTAGAAAATAATTAATTTCATTAATGGTTTACAACTGTCAGTACTAAATTTAGATTTGTAACGAGAAAAAACCTGTCTTTTCATTTATCACCTTAGTTCTTCCTATTTATTACTTTTTATTAATTGAGTTTTCCATTATAATATTTTATTTTATTTTATTTAATATTTTATCACACTTTTAATTTATTATCAACTATAATTATTAATAATTTTATTTATATTTGATTACCTAAATACTTTTTACTTAATAATTTAATTTAATGAACCAGTTAACTAAGAACAACATTTAACAAACAACTTAAACTAAACAACCTAAAACAACATTTATCAAACATCATGAAAGGGTGAATCATGGAGGGGCACTACAAACTGAAGGAATCTTTGGGCAAGGAATTGAAAATCTGCTCTGCCTCATCTAAGCCACCAAAAAATTTGGTGACTCCACTAAGGAAGATAGAGGCATATCCATTTGAAAGGAGTCTAAACTTTACCAATCTAAAGTTTTGTGTCTTGAGATCCAAGGACCTTCATACTTGAAGAAGGAACTTGTTGCAATATTTCTAGTGTGTTCTTGAAGTTTGGTGCTCTGCTCATGGAGAGAACTCATAAATATTTTGATCTTTGAAGGAGCTCCCGGGTGCTTGAAGATCATTTCCTCTTTCAAAGAGGTGTCGACTATACAACAAAATTTTACTTCATTAGAAGAGTTTGGTTGCAACTATTTTTAGGTATTTATCTATTGCTACATTTTGTGTGAAGTTCAACGAAAAAGTTCTAGTAAATTTTGTCCCTTATTCAATGCTTTAAGGTACTAGTGAAAAAGGGAGTTGAGAAATTTGGATATTCTAAAGCAGATAGTTGTAGAAGGATAGATATTCATTAGCAAATATGTATAACCAGTCAAGTTCCCCCTCTACAAGCTATTCTATCATGACTGAACCACAGTCATATCCTTAGAGAAAATGTTTCTCTAATGAAAAATATAACCCTCTGGATTTTAGTAAAATCCAATATTATCCACACTCTATTAGAAGAGAAATAAATGAATACCTACCTAATTTTAGGGGAGGTTATGAAGAATCATGATTAGAACATCAGCAGTCTTTCACTAGATTGATGGTGAAACGTCAGATAGCAAAGGAGGATGTTGTCATGATTTTTTAGTATAAACTTTAAGAAGTGGTGCTTGGGATTGGTTTTGTAGCCATCCTATACATTATATTTATTCATCACATGAGCTTGAGATACTATTAATGGATCAGTTTGGTGAAGTGAATAATCAGTGCTTATCTAATGGTAGGTTTTCACACACTTAGGAAATTTTTGAAGAAGGATGTGAGCCTATGGTTGAAATTTTTTCACCTTTAGATGCGTTATATGATATAAAAATATATGAGGGTGAATCCCCATTTAGTTTTCACTATAGATTCATGAAATATTTGTATGCTATACCAAATTTACATAGGCTTGACGAATCAATATGTATTGTTTTCTTTTATGAAATACTTGAGCCAGGTCTATGTACAATGCCATAGAATTGGAAGCCTTCTAGACTTATACTGATATATCAATGGCTTTCAATTGTTGATAGGATGATAGGGAAGTATTGAAATGGTTTCCTATCTTGATTATGTGATGGTACTTATTCTAGACTTGCTGATGTGAATCTAGATGGTATAGAAAAAGATAGTAATGCAAGATATTGCTTATGAGCAGTCCATAGAGGATGTGTGTTATGGATCTCCTGAATACTAAGAGGGGGGTGGGTGAATAGATATTCCATTAAACCATTCACATAATATCCATCCAAGCAACATCAAAATTCTAATAGTAACAAGTGAAAGCATGGAATCAAGCCAACACAAAAGTACACATAAACAGTAGTATTTTTACGTTGAAAAACCAAAATGGGAAATACCACAGTGAGGGTTAGCTCACAATATAACATATCCATCTATATAGAATATTACAATGGCACACTGCTAGGATGCATTGTCCTTGAAAGCTTAGAGCTTGAGGTAGTTTACAAAACAGAGTATGGCTCACTACCAAGAGATGAATTGAGATAGAATGCACCTTCCTTGTGTTGGAGTTCAGTTCCGGTGAAGCACAGAATATAAAAAACTTCTTTGCAAGTGTATGTAACACATTTGTTTGCTCATTCATACAACTTTGCACATTTTTGGTATATAGCAATCGTCTTCGCTTTTCTTCCTCTCCTTATCATCTCATCATCTAACACAAAAGTGTTCACATATATATACCATATATAATCAAGTACACCAAATACCTATTAGCCTAGTTGGAGTAGCCCCATATCAAACCAAAAACCAACACTATTGGAATTGTCCTAAAAAAAATATTCATCTTTACATATAATTAGTTGGTGTGGACCTAAGATAGATCCCATTAACATTCACAACACATATTTAAACTCCTTAACATCAATACATAATTAGGTTAGCCAGAGCTAGACCTAAAACATCATAATTTCGAATGTATATAATTCATCATGTGTGTAACCTTGTTAACACGTCGAATTATCCCTTAGATGATATTGAACGAATTATCTTCAACTTTGAAAGGTATGATAATCAAATATGGGAAAATGCAAAATCTCCCACATCAATGTACTATATAGAACCTTACTGTAGACTTCAAAGCACAACATTGTTATTCATATCTTTTGTATGCCTTCACATATTATCACAAAACTTTGATGTAGGATGCATCTTGTAGTAACAAGTCTATGTACAAAGTCTTGTAGTGATATCCATCTCTGATATAGAATCTGAACCAAAAAACTAGCATACAGAGCTAGTGCATGAGTAGAATACTATTTTCCAAAACTACTGGTAACTATATCTCCAACCATATAGCCAAAACAACTGAAATATTGTTAGTGAATGTAACTGATGTTGAGATAGAACATAATATTAGCTTCTGAGCAAATCTTATAAAATAAGATAATCTGGATTGGGATACTGGATCAATATATAGACTTCCAGTACTAGAGTAATCATAGCCCAAATCATTATTACCAGAGTGCTGAACTATGTGCATCAATGACAATGTTTTAATTTCCTCTATTGACATCAATGAAAACCTTCCAATTTCCAACAATCTCCCCCTTTGTCATTGATGGCAACACATGATGTGAAAACCACCAAAAAATTCTTCTTCTCAACTTTTCAATTTTCTCCCCCAAAAACTTCTCATGTCCTCCTCTTTTCACATATTCCTCTCCCCCTTTAAAGTCAATGGAAAAGGATAAAATGATATCAAATGATTTAATATTTTCTTGTGCATACCTGAATACTCCCCCTAAGGAGTACATCCAAAACAATAGCTGTGAGAAATTAACTAGAAGGTGTTGTTCCTTGAAGTTTGCTAAGAACACCTATACATGAGGCTTTTCCTTCATCCCAAAGCATCTTTGCCTCTAAAAATTCTCTGCATAAATAATTGAGATTAAATAGGATGTATTTTCCCTCAACTAGGTACTGATAGTAACACTCGAGTTCAGGTTCTATCAGCCAGAGAAAGAGCATAGTAGACTAGAGTGCATTTGATATTTATTAAATTTCTGAGCTGCCCATACTGCTCAATCATTTCACCTTTCTCCTTATGTGATGCAAGGTATTCTTCATGTAGCTTTGTTGAATTGTGCCAAGTTTGATTATCCAAATCAAGAGCAGGATTAAAGGTGCTAGATGCATAATTAACTTGTGTCTTAATTGTGTTATCAACATCCTTGAATCTTTGAATTGCATCAAGGCATGTCCAACTAATTGAGAATAAAATTTTGACCTCTTTCTCACACTCTTGAACCTCTTTGAGTCTTTCAATTACAATGTGTGTAGATTTGTATTTATCCATAATTTCCAACAATCTTTTATCTTCGATCTAGTTGATCATGTCACTTACTGCTTGACTCTTCAATTCTTTGAATCTATCAGTCAATGAATTTGTGCTTTCCATAGTGGACTATGAGGAGCTGGTGACCACTCTAGGAACTATCTGTAGATGAGTCCTTATCCTAGAAAGTTGCTTAAGTCTTCTTAGAACTAACTCAACCTGAGCAACTAATTATGCAAGGACCTCGGGTTCTTTTCTCTTTTCTCTAGAGGTAGACATTGATTTACCAGAGATCAATTCAAACTTTTCAAGAATTTCCTTAGCCACTTTAGTGTATGTTCCAAATCTAGGTTTTCTAGGATCTCCATGGCTATTAATCAACATTTCAATACAACTAGCAACATAGTCCTTTTCAATTCATATCCTAGCTCAGGAATCCATGTGTTTCTCGGTTCAACTACCTTGATAATGTAGCTATCAATGGTTACCAGAAATGTTATATCATCCTTGTATTTTGTGACTAATTCTCCTAGGATTATCTACCTTCTATTCATTCTTCTCTAAAATTTTCCAAAGAATGCAGCAAGGGAATCTCCTTGTGCATCCAAATCTCCAATGTTTCTCATTAGCTCTCTTATTTGATGAGCAACTAGTCTAGTATTTACCCAACTAACTTCTCTAATGCCAAGAACTTCTTTGATAAAATGGAAGGTTAGAAATAATAACAATGCAATGTACCTAAATGTACATTTCTTCTTCTTGATATATTTTAGATTTTCCAACAGTTATTGTCAAAGCACCTCACAAAGATCATATTCTACCATTTTTTCAACCATATCCAATGCAAGGTCACCTGTAGTGGTAGAGACATTGTTGTCACCAAAAATCAGGTGTGAGATAACCAAAACTACATACTAAATTGTTGAGTTAGTGATTCTAGAATATGTGTTCATTAATCCTTTTCCTTTGTCAAAATTACATTCAAGGGTTAGTCCAGAGGATGATAAGCTAATAACTTCTCTAATTGCTTCTCTGGATATCATATGAGAGTTGTCAAGCCATACAAAATGATCATGAAATCTGCTAGGATCCAATCTAATAGATCTTCATTCATTGCTAAAGTCCAAAAATTGATTCCACACATGAAATTTCATCTTTGTAGGTGCATTGTATTCAAATTTTAGGGTAAGATCACTTCTAGTTAATTCTTCAAGCTACAATACGCAATACTTTAAATAGGTAGGTTCATCCAATTCACTATGAATATATATCCCAACATCTTTGGTTGGAATAACACCAAGGGGAATATATGAGAGTCACCAATTTGTTGGTTCATGGAAGGGTAGGAGAGTCACCAAGGGAGGCATTCCGTTTGAGGTTAATGAGGAAGTGATAGCAAGGAGATGGGCCTTTCTTGTGATGGAAAGAAGTACAAGAAGCACACCAAAACTCAAGTCCTGGAGAGTCTCAACACCTTCTTTAGGGACAATGAGAAGGCGATTAAGAAGTAGTCAGGTTTCAATTGTGAGGTGCTTCCAAAACCCTGGGACAAGGTGTGTCTTGCTCTTATGAAATACGTTACTTTAAAAGGTAGATATAAGGTTTTTTACTTTTACCATATGCCATTATTAAACCACCTATGGAACTAAATGATCCTTAGTTTCCCCTTCTTTCTGTTGACCTCCCTTGAAAATTTGATCAAGGAATCCCATGATGTCACTCTCAACCCTGATCTTCCACCTCCCCTGCCGCTGCACTAGGGCCTCATCCTTAGGATTATCACTTCCATTTGGCCTTATGCCCCCCTAAACCAATCTCAATTGTTCGTGTGGAGGAATTGGAAACACTTAATCTTTCCCTTGATAAATCGTCCCCTGTTGCTTCAACGAATCCTAAGAGAAAAACCCCCATGCTTGAAAGTGAACCTCGTGTTGAGCCTAAGTCTAAACCCCCATTAAAAAATAAGAAGGGGGAGGTCGGGTTGGCCCAATCCAAGGATGAATCTCGATTATGTGAGCTAAAAAACAAACCCACCAATATGGACAATAGACCCATTGCTAAGAAGAAGGGGAAAAAAATACTCTGTGCTAGGTGGAGTTGTCAGCCACTGACAACAAAGGAAAAAGTGTTGAGGAAAAAGACTCAAAGGGTGACACCATTGTGTCTATGAGCATTGATATAGGGATGAAACAAAACTATATCAGATTTGAGCTCACAAGAAACTGAAATTTTCTTCACTTCAATTGTGGTGAGGACAACAAAGGATAGTAGTCTTAAAAAATGAAAGGATGTTTTGTGAGACAATATGATCTTGGTTGTGAATGATAAAGAGAGATGATATTTGATTGGGTTTGTTCAAAAGACAATGAAATTTCCACAACTTAGATGAAAAATACACTTAATCAAATCCAAAAATATTTCAAGATAATTTTTCTCAAATTTATAATTTGGGTATGTCTATATATTCTATTCACCATTGTCTAGTCACTCCAACACACCCATTTTTATCTCTTGTGGAGACTAGAAAAATAAATAAAAATAATGTACAGTAAAAGGATTACATTTTCTTGTAGTGCATCAATTTTAGGCACTGAAAGATTGTAGTCCTCCTTGTCTCTATAAGGAAAAGAAGAATGTGTATGTGTCACGAGGTGGAACCTAAAGTCAACTTTAGTTAAGGTCTCATTTAGAAAACAATTTTTTGAAGTCTGTTTACTAATAAAGAGCACCCTTGCTTGTATGTTACTTTGAGAAATGCAAGTAGAAGTGAGGACAAAAATAAGGACATGCCTTGAATATCCACATGTTCTGCTCAAGAAATCCTAGTTTACTTCTATCCACCATTAGGACTCTAGATGGACTTGGTCTCGATGTTAAACAAGATTTTATAAGTTGCATCAATGGCTTCATGATACATAGTGGTTCCCAAACATCATGAAGCTTCAGATCATAGAGAATACCAATTGTTGAGGCTTAGTTGCCTAGTCCAAGCACTACTATGTTGCTAAACCCTTTCCAGTTATGGAATGTTGAAGAATACAGGTTTTTATTTCCTTGCTCTGGTTTACAGTTCATGTAACTCTCTGCGATCTCAATTTGCAGTAAATCAGAAAACTAGTTATTCCCAGGAGACAAATATTGACCAAGCACATTACTATACCAAATTTACTAAACACTATATCGCTTGACTTGGAGAATAAAGAACATCACCCAAATCTGGATGAAGTAGGGGTGTGACTGATTCTATAGAAGTTGACAGAAAAAGTGGCATTTTAAAACTCCTTTTATTTAAAACTTTCCTTTGTCCATTTCTGCTTGCATAAGTAGCGTATGTTTACCTTCGTTTGCCTCCTATTACTTCCTCTTGCCATTTGTGTTTGGACCTGAAACATCCCCTATGGATTTTTGCCCCAATTTTTTCCCAAATGTTCCAAAAAAATTTTAACAAACAATTTGCATGCACAACTGATTTCAATTTATCCAATAACTTGCAAACAACTTTCAATGTAAACAGTTTTAGAACAAGATTTGAAATTACATATGAATATTGTCTTTCAAATATTCAGTAGATTAACAACAGAAAGAGAAGTATGAATTTGAAACACAAAGTGAGACACCTGAATAATAGCTCCAACAGACAATGGGTTTTCGTCCATTGCCTCCAAGCTTGAGGGTTTCCATCCTCAAACCTACTGCAAGCCAAAGCTTCCTAGAATTCTCCAAGAGAAATCATAAACTAAGCATATATCAAGCATGTCCAAAAATGATCCCTGTAGATCCTTTTATATCCTCCCTGGGAGGGCTCACACACTTTTCCAGCCAATGTGGGATAAAGATATATTTCCCCACTTAACTTTTATTTTAGTGACTTTAAGATATAATGTTTTATGTTTAGTCACTTTATAAAATTAAAATGACTTTATTATTATAAATTTACATTATAACTTTATAATAACATTTAAATATTTAAATAATTTCTTAGTCACTTTAAAAATAAATAACTCTTGGAATAATTGTCTATTTAATGAGTTGTCTGAAGTAGGAGTTAACTCTGTTAGTTCTCCAAGTAACCAGCTACCAGTCTAAAATAGTAACCCTACAAAGTAACTTACTATATTATAAAGCCTGGAATTGCAAACCAAAACTGAACTGACGAGAGGTACTATCACCAACCTTGTCCAACTGCCACTAAGACCCCCTTATTAGACATATTATCCTACAAGGGCTAGGAATAGGCTAAATCCACCAAACTCTAATGCTCACAAAATTGGGGACATTACAATCCGCCCTCCCTAAAATTGCTTGTCTGCAAGCAATCTCTATTGCAAAGAAACACCACCCCTCAGAAGGCCCACAAAAGAATTGTGAAATGTCCCACGCATCTCTATCTAACTCATGTAGCACCAACATAAACATAACTGCACAAGCTATCCTTGGATCCCAAACCCATATTGGAAATTTTTCGTATCTGACATCCTCAAACTTCCGCTGTGCTCTACTATCTCCAAATTCACCATGTTGAAAGTGGTGAAGTAACCCAATGGGGCCCATCCAATGCTCAATGCCAAAACTATCACCACCTGGATCCCAATACAATCTAAACTCACATCCATCTATCATGTGGAGATAAGAACATCTAGAAGCATCTACTATACCAAATATCTCTCTATCCTCTGCTAAACCCTTATGGATGTGATAGCTAACCAAGCCATCATTTCCACTAACATCATATTCACCCTATAACCATGTATTCATATGAAATATCTGTGACATAGAAGAAGCAACTCCTATCAGGTATATATCAACATGATGGATAACTAACTATTGTCGCTGCAAATAATCTCCTATGAACAACAGAGGTGGGTACTTGCAGCCTCTACTCCCATCTTCTAAAGATGGCAACTCCCCATCCCACAATGGATGGTATAAGTCTTGATCCAATCCACACCGACACATCAACAAATCCTCTGTATGCTGACTAGAAGAGAAGTGATGAACACTCCTCACCATGCACACCATAGTAAACTCCTCTGCGGGTCCTATTTGAAATCCCGTTGCACTGGAAGGATCCCACACACCACAATCAATGCCCATCTCAGGACTAGGGTCAAGAGAGTGATCAACATCTAACTCAAACAGCAGATTATCATATGACCAAGTAGCATATGTCTTGAACAATGGATTGTAGATCATCTCACACTCCATCTCCTAATCCACCTCATGCTCTCCACCCAAATCTGAACTATAGTATGAGGTTGAGTCAACATCACTCACCTCATGATCAACAACATCATGTGTACTATCATCAATGCACACAACAACATCTTAGGCACTATTGTTATGTACCTCATAGGATGTCTCAAACGATGTTGTAGAATCCAACTGTATCAAAGCTTGAAAAATTTTATCATCTTTCACCACTAAATGATCTTGTAAATATTCCCACACCAAAATCTTTTATTCAAAATTTTCTTCATGTGTAGGATTGGTTTCATCATTGGAATCAACTATCACACTCATAGATGCATTGTGATTACCCAAAGAATCCATACCATCATTACTCATAACAATCTCATGCTCAACATCAAAGGAAGTCAAGTTCATCTCTCCCATAGAGTCCTCTTGTGAATCTTCTTGCAAAGATGGTGAAACCTCATGTGATTTACTCCCTAAAGATGATTGATTTCTACATTCCTCATGAATACTTGTAGGCTGCAAATCAAAGCCAAATGATTCTTCTTTCCTTTCTTGTTATTGTATTTGGGGCTCATCTTCTTTCTCATTGGTTGCTTTGCAATCTTCAAGCATGAATGGTGGCACAACAATGAGATCAGCCAACGGAGCACTTATAGAATTCATATTTTCATATGCTTTATCAAGCATAATCTCTAAATCGTCCACCAAAAGACTCTTGCATTCCTTTGTAGATGTCTCATAACCTTTGTAGGATTTGTTTGAATGCATGGCTAAGGTTGTTTTTGTGTTATCTTATTTAAGCAATTCCTTGTCACACGAAGATTCAAGCACTTCTTTGGAGATCTCTGGGTGAACTAACAGGCTCACTTCTTGGGTTAGGCTATCCTCTTCAATTTTTGTAGCCTCATTTGTTTGTATGTTTTCAACATTACTTGGCTACAATAGTTTCTTTCCTTTTTAACTTCCCATATGTGATCAAGTGACCAATGTTCCAAGAAAGTGAAACGAATCTCCTCTTACCTCATTTGGTTCTTGCTCTTTTTGGGTGATCTTGGGGCCTGTATACTCAAGAATTTAGCTCTGCAACTATCATTTGTTTCTTGAACTTCCCAATTTTCTGCTCAACCAAACCTTTTGAGAAAGCATAAGTTGTGGGGGAAACACACTGCTCCTTCCTCCAAATGGCTAACAATTCTAATTGCAATCGTTTGTAGATATCATCATCCTCATCTAAGATTAAGGACATAATAGTTTGCATACAAACCTTCACATTGTTTGGATGATGCTTCCTAATTTTAGTTAAGATGCATTGAAGCATTTGCAGAATTAATTTATCACACTTGAGTTCCAACATTAAGATAAATGGACTTATTTTTTCCATGATTTCTAAAATATTAGCCCTTTTACCAAAATTTGGGGCTTTGACATCATGTAACCCGTATAGGCTCTCCACAATCAGTTGCAGAACCTTCTTTGTTATGCCATCATTATAGGGTGCTACTGGAGCTATTATCCTTATGATCTCACTATGACAAGAAGCAATTGAAAGTCTCACCTTTTCACAAGGATGTTCTATGAAATTGTGTTGGACCAAAGCGAGCATTGAGGGTTGCATAGCGCAATTTAGAAGCATCCAATCTACTTGATCTACTTTGGACAAATACATTTCTATTTCCTCTAGCTTAGAGAGAACATCATTGGTAGATTTCATGAACTTCAATTGTAATCCAATTGTATAGAGCCAATTCCCTACTTCCTTTTCTTTCTGCAAGTCCATTAGTTGTTTACCATTGAATGTGTCATTGAATTTCTTTGAGAAAAAGACACTTTTCAGATTTTCCATTGTCATTTTATTTATTGTAAAGTCCCTTGCAAAAACTGCTCTAAACTTTCAGTTTGCTCACTCAGGAATTTCGTCAAATAGTTTACAAACAATCTTTTCTAGCAGAATAAGTGTCTTCTCCTTGTTGAGAGATGATGTGATGGTAAAGGTGCAAGTAATTACTACAACTAAACTTAACAATGACATAAATTGAAATTCTACTATTCAAATGAACACTTTCAGCCACTAGGTAATTTCACAAACGGTTACGAGGCAACTCCAAACTTCATAATGTAATGTATAGAAACTAGGAACCTATTTGCTATGTTCATCAATGATTTTCAAGCTGATTGAAACATAAGTGATGTTAACTTCAACTTCAATAATATTGAATGCAATATGTTACAATGCTGACTACTCTCACAAGAATGTGCAAAATGCAAATTTGGGTATATATATTCTATTATAGACAACTTACAGACAACAATTTTAAGTCAATGTAAATGCTATTTAAGTGAGTTTCTGAAATGTGAACCTGGAATAAATACGTAGTTGTTTGTAGCATACTCGTATTGAGAAAAATGGCGGCTCTGAAATAATCGAACTTCTTCTCAATGGTATTTAACATCCATGTTTTTCCTGTGATGGCTCTCTCGACACTCCTAGGAGACACGTCTTTTCCCAAATGAAATGCAACGCTCAACAAAAGAAGTCAAACGTCCCCATCAAACCAAAAAGGATCTTGGTGATTGATTCGATGATTGCAACAACTCATGTCTTTCTTCCAAAATATTCGATGGGATTCATCTCCACCTCTCGTATTTATATCTGACTCTTCAGGCTTGTCTTGTTCTCCTGTTGGATCGATGTCTCTTGCTTTTGGTTCAATATATGGCGGCTTGTCTTTTATCAGCTCTACTTAAATGATCTAGCGCTGGCAGTTGCACTCTACAAAAATTAAAATATTTTACACTGAAGGCATATCCAATATGAAATGAAGCAACCTAAAATGTTAAATCGACGGTTGAATACTTCCAAGAGACGATCAAACTTATCTTGGACATTGATTTTTTCCCACGGCTCTTTTATCTTGTTTACGCCTTAATTCAGTTGACTGGATTTTGAGATCAACGGCGTAGAGTTCTGTTTGATGTGCAAGATGATGTAATGCATCACGACGTCACACATATTTATATGCAAAGACTTTTCAGTAGACAATAGTGATTGAATCTGCACGCTCCATTGATTGGAAATATTAGTTTCCAGGCGACCACGTAACTCATTTATCATATTCATTGCTTAGCTCATAAATATTCCTTCCCGATTTGCATCTTTATAAAGAGTTGCGTGCACCACAACATTCAATAAGGAAAGCAAGCCCGTTTCTTCTAGTGATTTTTAAGAGAATTTGTCGCGCAATTTTATAAAGAAAATGGGCATTTCAGTTTTAGATTTGAAAAACATAGACGAAGAGACAGAGAGGTGATCATGGCCGAAATAACAAAGGCCTGCGAGAATAGTAGTTTCTTTCAGTTGAACACAATTGAACATATTTTTTGTTTTGATCATTTTGCTACCTTTGATTCATATAGCAGAAAGAAAGATGAAGTGATTTCATTCTGTGTTTGCAGTTTTTGAACTATGGCATACAGTATGAACTTGTGGACCATGTAAAGAAAGTTTGCTTGGAATACTATAAGCTTAACAGATAGCAGAGTTTCAATGAGTCTTTTCCTGTAAGGTTTTTAGAGCAAGCAACGTCACTAAACTACTGAACAAATTACATCCTCACCAGCGTGAAGATGCAGTAAATTCTCTGGCATACGAGGCAGACTGCTCTAGTAGACATGCATGCAAAAAGTTGAAGCATTAACAAGGCACGTGAACTGTTTGATAGAATACCTGAAAAAATGTTATCTCATGGACTGCAAAGATTGCAGGATATATACAAAATGGATTCTTGGAAAGGCTTTAGAAACTTTCAAGAAAATGCAATTAGCAGGTGTAAAGCCAAATTCCACAACCTTCACCAGTATCCTCCCTGCTTGTGCCAAAATGGGAGCTTTGGAACATGGTATGGACATCAAAGCATCATGGAAGGAGGATTTTTTCAGATATTATAGTTTGAAATGCTCTGGTAGACATGTATGCAAAATGTGGAAGCATAGAAAAGGCACATGAACTGTTTGACAGAATGCCTAATGAGAGGTTATGTCATGGAATGAAATGATCACAGGATATGCACCAAATGGATTTTTTTTAAAGCTTTAGAAACTTTCAAGCAAATACAATTGGCAGGTGTAAAGTCAGACTCCGCAACTTTTGCGAGCATTCTCCCTACCTGTGCCAAAATAGGAAAATTGGAACAGGGTATAGACATCCATCAAAGCATAAAGAATAGAGGAATTTTATCAGATGTTACAGTTGCAACTGCCCTGTTGCAAAATGTGGAAGCATAAAAAAGCAAGTGAAATGTTTGAGATGTCAATCTCATGGAATTCACTGATTGCAGGATATGTACAACATGGATTTTGCAAGATGCTCTCAAAATCTTTGATTTAATGAAGCACTCTAGAACATATCCTGACATTATAAGCTTTGCTTGTGTTCTATATGTATGCAGCCATGTAGGTTTAGCGGATGACTGTACATACTTCAATCACATGAGTAATTCTTATGCATTACATCTACAGTTGATCATTATGTTTGCATGGTTGACCTTCTTGCCCGGTTGACTATCTTTTAAGACACTCTACACTTTATCATTAAGATGCCAGTTAAACCTATGGTGGTTGTGTGGATGTGTTTTTGGGTGCTTGTAGATCACATATGAATATAGACTTAGGAGTATTTACAGCAACAATTTTTTTTTATTATTATTTGGATCCTAAAAATTTTGCAACATATGTTCTTTTTTCAAACATCTAAGCAAAAGTGGGCAAGTGGGGTGAGGTTCAAATGGCAAGGAAATTGATGAAAGATTGAGGAATTAAAAAGATTCTCAGTTTAGTTGGATTGATGACCATAAAATTATTAATTATTAATAAATTGGATAACTTGGATCGTTTTTCTCTCAATCTGTTAAAAATAAATTGCTTTCAGGTAACCTTTCTTCTTTTCTTTTGAAGTATTTAATATTTATCACCACACATTTTGAACTATATGACACCACACATTTCTTCGTATGAAATTTTCTTCTCTCTCAACTTTCCATTTTTGTTGACTGAATAAATGCTCTATGATGTATGATGTCTTATTTATGCATTGTTTATTAGTTGTTATATCCTTTATTATCTTGACATCAAAAACTCAATATCTTGACAATATTTACTTGTGACTATTTGGGTTGATGAATACGCTACGAAATTTGGACAATCCAATCAACTTATTTTTCTTTTCCTTTTGACGACACATTCAACCACATTTATACTATACCAAAATGAGAAATATGCTTAATAGGATAAAGCCAAATGTCACAACCAATGTGATGGCAGAAGCTTGCACTCATTCCTCTCTCTCTCCCCTCCATATCTACCTCTCTCTCCCTCTCTCCCTATTGCAAACATAACATGAGCCTATTGGTAATAGACCTTGAACATAACTTCTTAAGATATGACCAAATAAATTCTTAAGATATGATTTTTTCTCATTTGGAAATCGATAGCACAACATCTATAGAATATTGCAAATTCTCTCAAAATCATCCTCCCCGAAACAAATAGAAGAACTCTGAAATTTATCAAGCCCTAAGCATCTGAAAAAAAAAAAATCTTAAAAGACCAACACAAGATGGCATGATTCAAGCTTTGATACCACTAAAACATCCCCTATGGATTTTTGCCCCAATTTTTTCCCAAATGTTCCATAGAAATTTTAACAAACAATTTGCATGCACAACTAATTTCAATTTATCCAATAACTTGCAAACAAATTTCAATTTAAATAGTTTTAGAACAAGATCTGAAATTACATATGAATATTGCCTTTCAAATCTTCAGTAGAATAACAACAGAAAGAGAAGTATGAATTTGAAGCGCAAAGTGAGACACCTGAATAATATCTCCAATAGACAATGGGTTTTCATCCACTACCTCCAAGCTCAAGGGTTTCCATCCTCAAACTTGCTAAAAGCCAAAGCTTCCCAGAATTCTCCAAGAGAAATCATAAACCAAGCATATATCAAGCATGTCCAAAAATGAGCCCTACCCTTTTATATCTTTCCTGGGAGGGCTCACACACTTTTACAGCCAATGTGGGATAAAGATATACTTCCCCACTTAACTTTTATTTTAGTGACTTTAAGATATAATGTTTTATCTTCACTCACTTTATAAAATTAAAGTGACTTTATTATTATAAAGTTACATTATAACTTTATAATAATATTTAAATATTTAAATAATTCCTTAGTCACTTTAAAAATAAATAACTCCTGGAATAATTGTTTGTTTAATGAGTCGTCTGAAGCAGGAGTTAACTTTGTCAGTTCTCCAAGTAACTAGGTGTCAGTCTAAAATAGTAACCCTACAAAGTAACTTACTATATTATAAAGCCTAGAACTACAAACCGAAATTAAACTGACAAGAAGTACTATCACTGAACCTCGTCCAACTGCCACCGAGACCCCCTTACAAGACATATTAGCCTACGAGGGCTAGAAATAGGCTAAATCCACTAAACTCTGATGCTCGTGAAATTGGGGACATTACAAGACCCACACTATGTCATCCATCATGTTATGTATGTTTTATGTAGTTTTATATGTACATAGGTGCATTTTTTCCAGAGATTAGCCACATCTGATCCATAAGTGTAGTTTTCAAAAATATATATTTAAATATTTTAACTATTATTTATATTTTATATTTTATTTTTACTAAAAGTAGGTTATCAGAATAAAAATATTAGGTTAATTACTGGCCATATCAAGAAAATTACTAAAACTTATTTAAAAAAATGAAAAAAATATGATGCACTAGATAAAAGAATATATATCAATATGGTATAATTTGTTTTCTACTTTAGATAAATAATCAATACAAAAGATGACGTCAAATGGAAATAGTCGTGTTTCAATACATGCACATTTTAATATTTATTTAAAAATATATATTTATCAAAATTGAAAAAAAACATCCATGCACTAAAGTTTAAAGTTATAAATACACACAAAATTTTTGAAGGAAAAATAATAAAATTTACTATATATAAAGATTGGTGTCTCATGTAACTTCATTTTTCAGCATTTTATCAGTAACAAAATTGTAGTGTAAATTTATAAAAAACTATATTCAAATAATTTTTTATTTATTTTTTAAATACAAACATAAAATATGCTAAAAAATACACATTTTATTAGTTTACATTATTTCAAAATTCAAAACATATATGCCACTTTTTAGTGATTCAAGTTTAAAAGTTGGATCAATGTTGGTTGTTTCCTTTATAAAGTGTGACACAACTTTGTGCTTTCACCCGAACTCATAATTTAGGAAATTAAATGCTTAATTAGCTCCAAAAAATTAAAGCGGAGCAAAACATAGTGCGAAATTATCAAGGGTGACAATTTACGATGCTACCTGGTAATAAACACAATGATTAGATTCAAAGCTCTGAAATCCAAAACTCAACACATAGGTACCAAAATTTTGGTAGTACATCCTAGGATAATTTTTAGACCATATAGATATTTATTCAACTTAAAAGCTATATTTTATTTACCTTTTACCATGAAATACTTTGGTTGTGACATGTAAATTTTTGTAAGATCCAAGTCACCATGATGGAAATTTTACTTCACACCCATCTACTCAACTTCTAAATTGTAAGTTGTTGCAAGTGATAACATGAAATGAATGAATTTCATCTTTGCTATTGTAGAGAATATTTCACCATAGTAAATTCCCCCCACTTGAGAATATCTCTTCATGACCAACTGTGCTTTATTATTTTACACACTAACATCATGACCAAAAAAAATCTTGAACCCCCATATCGGGTTTATAACCTTTAGGAAAGGGGACCATATCACATTTATTATTTTTTATTCAAAGAATCCATCTCTTTGTCCATGGATTTCATCTAGGAATATGCATCATCCATACCTACAACCTCTCTAATAGTCATAAGTTCATTAGTGTTAGAAATAAAAGAAAAGATAACTACAATCTAATTTAATGAATAATGAAAACTTTCGGGTTACCACCTAACTCTTGCAGACCTCCTCAATGGTTGAGGATGAGTTTCATCTTCTTCTTCAAAAATTTAATATTTTCTAGAGCTCTCTTCATCATTAGGTCAAACTAGAGTACATTATAATTAATATTTGATCAGAGTAGGTGGAAGTTGAACTATCTCCTTTTGTCTCTCTTCTTTATTTGTATACAATTCAATAGAGGAAGGTTTCATCTCTTGAAAAATTAAAATTATATTATAGAGAACCTTCTTGGTCATTAGATCCCAATCTTTGTACCCCTTCACACCAACACCATAGCCAATGAAGATACATTTGATTTCCTTGTTCTCCAACTTAGACTTTTTCTCACTTTGTGCATGTGCATATGTCTCACAACCAATTAATTTTATGTCTCATTGAAGGATTCTTTAATAAGCACACCTCCAAGTGGGTTTTATCAACAAGTGTTGATGTAGGAGATTTATTTACCAAATAGCAAGAAATGACTATAGCTTCAACCCATAATTTTTGTTTAAGGAGAGCACCACTCAACTTACTTCTAGCTCTCTCCATCAATGTCATGTTGATCCTCTATAGGGCATGTGCACCAAAATGGGGCATAAAAAAGTGGCCAAATGCCTAAAAATGAGAAAAACACACTCATATTTTGAAGAAATTCAAATAACACACTCATATTATTTAAAAAAATAATGCGCATGTGTTATTATAAAAATAAAATGCATATGCATTACTATCAAAACATAATGTGTGTGCATTTTTATGAAAGGAAAAAATGTACACCTTTTCCAAAATGAAAAACGCACACATTTTTAAGAAAGAAAAATGTGTATACATTTTTCCCAATAAAGTTATAAAAAGAAAAATACTACCCAGTTTTCTCACCTGTGGGCCACGTTTTCTGTAACTATTTTCCTTTCCTCATATTTGCATAATGTGATTTTTTTTCCCTTTCCAACCTTGCTTCACAATGCCACATCAAAGAAGAGGTAATGATTTTTTTGCATTTTATTTAAATTTTGTTTGCATTGGGAAAAATGGATTGTTTTTGATCAATTTCATGGTTTTTTAATTATATAATAGATGATGTAAACCCTAAGCCACAAGAACATTTAAATGATGAATTTCCTAAGGAAAAATTTAGGATACCTGACACTCCTCCTACCCTTCCAACAAACCTTGGACAAAGCTAGTAGGATTTGTTAGGATATCTAGAGCAAAATAAAGTTGCAATTCATGAATTAGTTTCAAAATTGAGGGGTTTAATATCAAACGAGCATCACCATTCCCTTGCCTCAACATTAGAAGCCATGTTGATGAATGTTGAAACTATCACAAATCAAATAAACCAATTTAAAATGTAAAGAGATTCATGTCATCAATATTATGCAACAAAATTGTCCTATGATGATGTGAAAAAGAAAGACATAAGAAAATAAAGCATATGTCTTCTTTTTATAGATCCTAGAACCTATGAACCTATTCCTCTGAATTCAAATAGGTTTCCAATACATTGGTGTAATCATGAGGAGATAAGAAATATGTTTCAGGATAGGTGGTGGATGGTCTTTAACCAACCTCCATGTAATAACCATGAGGTGCCACTATATTTTCTAAAAAAACTATACTGTGAGTTTTTCTTTCATGAAATACCCAATTACTTATATATGAGGGTATTTCAAGGTAGAGGTGGAGGCTCTAACCAAAATAGACTAGGATATCATTGGGTAGATAACCATGTACATCGAGAAAACTAGCACAAAGACATGTTTATCATGTGATGGTTCTAGTAGCCATCAAGGAGAGTATGGAGGTGCAAACTCTCCATGCAATTGCTAGCCTAATAGACAACATTATAGAGTATGGCACACAAATATCCCAACCTTTTTCCTCACAGGATGATGCACCAACACAACCATCTAGCTCTAGTTCCCCTAGATCTCATATATGCCCAAACTGTTGTAATCTATGTTTTGGAAGAGATAGTGATGCAAAGGGTGTAGATAGTTCCAACTCCCATATGTGTTCTCATTGTTATTATAGATGTCATGGGAGTAGTTGGGGTCGTCAGGTTGATGCATCAAATGATGTGGTGATGATAGATGAGTTGCTAAATGAGGAGTATGCTGGTCAAATGTAGGTATGTTGATTTGAAGTTATAATATTTTATCTATTAAAGACTTAAAATTATGAATGTAAATAAATTTTCAATTACAGAATTGAATTAAAATAATGCAAACATTATGTATTTTATGGTGTAATGCTAGATTTGGGTATATCATCAACCATTCATGCAACAACTTGTATAGTTGCATCTATATCTGAGGTAAAATTTGTATAATATATCAAAATAATGTTTAATAATTTAAAATACAAATTTTAATTGAATAGGTGAGCATGACATCACCATCTACTACACATGCTATCATGGATGGTTATGACAATGGATTTACTTAGGTACACTATAACACATTTAAGTTTGTTTTTGTAAATTTCAAATTTGTTGCTTATATATATATATATATATATTTGTGAAAATGTTAGTTTTTCATATTATTATTTTTTTAGTTGATGAATTCATTAGACAAACCTCCTAGGATAAGAGAAAATTTTGAATTTGTTGTTAGTGTAGAAATTTCTGTAACGCCCTGCCGTGCGAACCCCAAAGGAACTAATAACAACAGAACAATTTTTTTTTTTAAAAGAATATAATAACTAACTTAAGTATTCCAATATAACAATGTAATAAGTTACACGACTAGTTCCAATGGGGTACACGAAGTGACATTACTATATTAACCCATAACAACGATAATGAGATAACAATAATTAAACAGTTACATAAATCTATACATTCCCATTTCGTCATTTAAATATCCATTACACAATAACCATATTAATAACATATATACATATGACAACGAGAGATACTGCAATGATAGGAAACATTTACATTACCACTGGAATAACACAACTAATGATCATTCCAGAATCAATACATGGCTTGAATATACATTACATCCCAAATGATAATAAAATACAATAGACTGAAAATACATCTCAATAACCCCATATACAAATTACATCAAGATGACATTACAACATGGTCATCCCAACACACGTGGGAGACAATACATCAATGATTACATTACATCCGAAGCATACATACATCTGGTACAAAAGAACACTGGATCTTCGACATCCTCCAAAACCTTGCAATAAAAGATATATCTGAAACAGAAATGGAAACCCAATGGGGTGCGAAGCACGTTCCACCCAACCACCCCCATGCTGAGAGTAGACAAGGAAGGGTCCCCGACCAAGCACGTCTAACAATAGCACAAAACTAACTCCAAGAAGACAACTTAACACCAAAGACCACTTAGAAAACTCAACAACGACAAATCCAAAGGCACAACCACAAATCACTGATGAATATAACAAGTTACAATCACAACATCAATGAAACTCAAGCCACAATATCAAAGACTACTTCCAACAATAACCAAGGACAAATCAATAATTCACTTCCAGAGGACTTCAGTAAATCAACGCAAACATAATGTTAGAGTAGAGTGTCATCGCATGGTTTCACTGGATTATCCTGACAACCTATCACAAGGTGCCACCTCCATCTCTACATGGATTCTCCAGACAACCAAGTTAAGGTGCCGCTTCCATCTATGGTTCTCCTGACAGCCTATCTCAAGGCGCCGCTCCATAGGGTTACTCATGCAGAGTCATTAACCTTTCGTGAAGACAAGGCAATGACCTTGCCAACCACAACCTTCTCAGTCCCCTTTAGTCTGTGATAACACTAACAGGTAGATGAGGCTTCACAATTATCTTATTAGTGTTTAATCCCCACCCGTGGTTTATTACTTAAGTTATCACTGATTAATCTAACTCTATGTGGGTTACCCTGACAGCCCCTTTGTGCGCCGGCCCCCACTAGAGCCACTCTCTCTCTAAACACTCAATCCCAAAATAAACAACACCAAAAAGGACTGCATCAACAAGATATAATTGAACCAACACATGGATCCTCCGCGAGGCATAACCATCTCGCCATCACATATGAATATAACCACAAATAGTACAATCCAAGAGAAAATTAAATCATAACCAGGGTCGAATCATAGACCAAACATCAAGTACAAGGTCACAATTCATATTAGAAAACCTCACCTCTGGAAGCCCTAAACAACAACTTAACCTCCTACGAAAGATACAATAAAACTAGGGTTATCTCCTATGACAGAATGAAACAATGAAGAGTACGACAATAGACTTAACAAATAATCTTAAGAATAACAATTATGTTTAATCAACGCTAGAATTATACATTTCCAATGCATAATAATTCCAACAAATAAATAAATCAATTACCCAAAAAAAAACTCCATTCTATTTAAAATACATAATTTATTTCTAATTATCGCAAATACTCTGTAGCACTACAAAGATATATAATCTTCCCATAAACCCAACTTACAAACAAATCCCCACTTTTATCCACATATAAATATATATAATAAAATATACATATCCAAACATATATTTATATCATTTATTTAATGCTACACTATCAAAATTGATCTAATAATCCATTGTAATTATGTATATATATATATAAAGCATATATCCAATTATACATTTAAAATATATCATAAAGAAAATACTTTTAAAAATACACAATAACTTAATACATAAAATTATATATATATTAACTTTAATATAATTGTATATATATCTATATATATATATATAAATATATATATATATATATATAACGAATTAAATCTAATTAAAATTCGAATGTAAACTAATTTTTATTTTATTTAAAAAAAAATGAATAAACAACCATTCATACGGCCCCACGCAGCAGTAGGCACTGCGTACCTCCCAAGGGAGGCCGCAGCCCCCCACTAGGGAGGTACTGCGTAACTCCCAAAGGGAGGACACAACCCTCACTGGCTGCGTACAGCAGCCTAGTGGCAGCTGCCACTCGCAGTGTACTGGGGGGTCGGGGGTGGTACGGCCACCGCCGACCACTCCATTCCCCATACACATAAAAAATTTATTTTATAAAAAATTCTTATTAATAATTTTTTATTTTTTTTTAAATTTCTTTTATTATTATTATTTTTTTTAATCTTCAAAACGAATTTTTTTAATTAAATACGAATTTCTTCAAAACTATTCTACACACGAAAATCCGTGAAACATAAAATTTATTTATTTACATAAATATTTCGTACGACACAAATTACAAAATAATATGAATGTAAAAGAATGCACAGTTTAAATTACACAGCAATTCTAAAATCTAATATATATATATAAATATTTTAGAAACAACACTATATATATATACAAAAATTCAACACAATCATAAGAATAATTTGTTTTGTTTACATACCCACTACGAATCAGTGCAAATAACTCAAACAATAATAAAAATATTTGCTCTTTTCAAAGTACTTCAATAATGACAAATTGATTATTTTATTTATTTTTTTATTTTTTTTAATCAAAAATTTCTCAAACAAATTTTATTGAATAAATTTTAAAGGGTTTTATTATAGTTTTCTACAGAAGATTCATGAGTTTTGATACAACAAGTTTTCAAATCAAAAATTTCATTCAATCAATCTTCGAAAACTTAGCAAACAAATTTGTTTCAGAACAATGAAATATTAATAACTTAAAAGGAGAATACCTGGAGTCCTTTGTTTGAAGAAGAATCCCTTCTGTAACCTCCTCTTGAATTCCTCCTGCAGTTCCTTCTCGATCCTCTCCTGCAGCTCTCTTTTTGAATCTATCTATCTTCAATCAATTATTGTCTCCCCAGTGTTCCACAAAAATTCTTTTCTTCTATTTTTATGTTTCTTTTCTAGATCCAAAAACAACAGAGCAAAAACTTCCTCCCTCTGAATAATCTTCTCCTGAAAATAATAAATCAAAAATAAAGAGCAATAAAGCCCTTATGCTTTCTTTTCTCAAAAAGCCTCCCTCCTATTGGTCCTTTTTCCAGCTTTTAAAAGCACACCTATCTAAAATTTTAATTACAATTATTTATTTAATCAAGATATTTTCTATACATGATTTGCTAATTTAATATTAATAAAAAAAGATATTATTTAATTATCTTCAACAATATTTATTTAATTTAATTATTATCAACAATAATAATTTAGAATAATTATTTACTTTTTTAATAAATTAAATCACTTTTAATTTATAATATATTTAAACTTAACATTCAACTAATCACACAATTAAATCAAAACAACTAGACAACTTTATCAATTATCATATAAAATAAGGTTAATTAAATAAACATGAACCATAACTAAAATGCATACTCCAACAATCAAACTACAAAATCAACGAGAATGAAAACTTCAGTCATAACACGACTCACAACAGACGACGGACTTGGGACGGGGACGCTTCCAAACCTACTCCCTTTTTCAATATTTTTACCCGTTCGGCTAATTTATTGCTCGCCCTGTCTTGCCGAAACAGGTGGAATCGAGACTTAATCCTGCAATCCTGCATCCAAATAAACGTCAAGTAGCACATGTATATATATAATCAAACATTCTATCGTGAGAAGGAATTGCAGTGTAGCAGGGCACTCGTGAACGAGTGATGCTACACTGTCCTCTCACCTAATCTACTCTAACAATTACAATATCAATAACAAACTAACATTTCTAACCAAATTGATCATAAGGTAACATGATACTTAACTACTGCATCATAACTAATTACTAAACCATTGCATTATACAATAATACTGAATTCAAATAACATGATCACCATAAGATTATCACATCGACATATAAAACATTAGAGAGAAAGCATTGCATAATAAAATAATCCAAACCCTACATACAAAGTATCATGAATCATAATAATAATATCAATTGTAGCAATCAACTAAACTACGCAACCACGCACACCAAATTGATGAATCAATCACCATCACAATTCAGTATCACACTAACATATAAAAGTAAACAATAGTAGCAAATAGTATCAGAAACATGGGGGTATTACAATTTCATCCTCCATGAGCTTAAGTTAGGTATGAGTATGAATATATGTGTTTAATAATGTTTATATTATGTGAATTGATATTAATAGACCCATCAAAAATAATTGATAAATATGTCTTTTTTATGTTATATATGGATGTAAAAATTCCTATGCAAGGAAAAACATTTCTTGATGATGTTGAGCATTGTAAGCAAGAAGAATCATACTACTCGTAAATTGTAAGTGTGTTTATAATATATGTATCATTTTAAATACTTTTTATAGTTTTTTAATTTGGCATAGTATCTAAATTTTTTATTTTGTATGTATAGGTTTTAGTACAAAATACTAAGGAGTGTAGGAGATTAGGAAAATGTAAGACACCGACTGCTAGCCGTGACTGAAGTTCAATTAGTTGAGCTAAAAGAGGCCCAAGGTTTTAGGAATAGTGTTCAATATTCATAGATGAACATATATTGTATGCCTATGCATGGCACATAGATAAATTTTTTGTTGTGGCTATATGTATTGATGGTATTTTGTAGATTGGGAGGCAATACATTGGCCTCATGGCATTGTATGACATTTTGTGCACTATCATGATGGTATTTTATCACATTTTGATGAAATTTTTTGTGCCTTCATGATCTCATTGTATGACACTTTGATGACATTTTGTACGGCCTTATGGCCTAATGGATCATATAAATTTATATAAAAAATTTATGCGTAAATTGGTAGCTTAAATTGTTTAAAATATTCTTATAATTTACTTCACCCCAAGTGGTGTATGTATGAATCATATCCCATATCCAAATTTAAAATTTTGAATCTAATTTTCTATCATGTCACAAAAAGTTAATTAAAACATCAAATTCATCACCTTATCAAAAACATATAATTGATTATAAAGAAAAATATTTCCCAAAAAATATTGATCTAAAAGTTATTTTTATAGAGTGCAATGCAACGAAGACAATAATGTATTGGAATTTTAAATATTATTTACCAAAATTCAAATTAGCAACCAATAGATGATGAGAATATCGTACATTCGACTACCATACAGGGTCATGTAGGATAAATCCATAATAACCTCTCTCACTATTTCAAGACCCCAATCCTTTTGATTGTGGTGGAAAGTTTTCAAATGTTGCAAAAATCATCAAACACATTCAATGAAAAGTTGCAAAGTTGTGTAAATTTTGTTCCATCCATCATGTGGCCAAATTGACAATACCAACATGTTTGAGTTGGTAGAATTATGCTAGGAAAGGTCCTATTTCATACCCTAGGATGTTGGATCATGCCATGCTATATTATACTGGTGCTTTCTGTTAAGATCCCTAAATGTCAAAAAGTGACAAACTTTGATGAGTCGTTTCTTGGAAACCATGGCACTTACAAATGTTCTGTTTGAAGCTATAGGGTCCCTCTACAATACCCTCTCATTTTTCATATCTCCAATCCATTTGGCTATAGTGATTTTTTTTCTTTTTTATCAAAAACCGTCAAATGCATTCATTGAAAAGTTGAGATATTGCCTAACTTTTGTTTCATCCATCGTGCGGCCAAAACATCAATTCCAACACATCTAGGTGGGCATATTTATGCTAGAAAAGGTCTTATTTCACACCCCAACATGTTAGATCATTCCAGGCTATATTGTACCAACGCTCTCTCTTAAGATCCCTAAATGCAAAAAAGTGACAAACTTCGATGAGATATTTCTTGAAAACCATGGCACTTACAAATTTTTTGTCTAAAGGTACACAGAGTTGTAGGGTCCTTCTACAATACCCTCTCTTTTTTTTCATATCTCCAATCCATTTGGCTGTGGTGAAATTTTTTCTCATTGCACCAAAAACTATTAGATGCATTCAATGAAAAGTTGCAATACTGTGTAACTTGTGTTCTATCCATTGTGCGGAAAAATTGACAGTGCCAAAATCTTTGGGTGGGAAATTTTATGCTAGGAAATGTCCTATTTCACACCCCAACATGTTGAATCATTCCATGCTATATTGTACCAACACTCTCTTTTAAGATCCCTAAATGCCAAAAAGTGATGGACTTTGATGAGTTGTTTCTCAAAAATCGTGGCACTTACAAACATTCTTTTTGAAGCTATAGGGAGATGTAGGGTCCCTCTACAATACCCTCTTATTTTTCATATCTCCAATCCATTTAGCTATGGTGAATTTTTTTCTCATTGTCCCAAAAATTGTTAGATGCATTTAATGAAAATTTGTAATGTTGCCTAACTTTTGTTTTGTCCATTGTGCGGCCAAACCAACAATGCCAACACATTTAGGTGGGCAGGTTTATACTAGGAAAGGCTCTATTTCACACCCCATCATGTCAGATCATTCGAGGCTATCTTGTACTAGTGCTCTCTCTTAAGATCCCTAAATGTCAAAAAATGACAAACTTCAACAAGCTATTTCTCAAAAATCATGGCACTAGCAAGCATTCTGTTTGAAGTTACATGGATTTTTAGGGTCCCTATACAATACCCTCTCTCATTTTTTCATATCTCCAATTCATTAGGTCATGGTGAAATTTTTTCTTGCTACCCTAAAAATTGTCAAATGAATTCAATGAAAAGTTGCAATGTTGCCTATCTTTTGTTTCGTCCATCATGCAACCAAACTAACAACACTGACATGTTCAAGTGGGTGTGTTAATGCTTGTAAAGGTCCTATTTCACACCCAAGGATGTCGGATCTTTCTAGGCTACATTGTACTAATGCTTTCTCTTAAGAGCCCTAAATGCCAAAAAGTGGCAAACTTTGAAAAGCTATTTCTCGCAAAGCATGGAACTTATGAACATTTTGTTTGAAGCTATAGGGAGTTGTAGAGCCCCTCTACAATACCCCCTCTCATTTTTCACATCTCCAATACATTAGGCCATAGTGAAAGTTTTTTTTTTTGCCCCAAAAATCATCAGATACATGTAATGTTAAGTTGCAAGGTAGCCTAATTTTTGTTTTGTTCTTCATGGGGCCAAACTGGCAGTGCCAATACATTCGAGTGGGCATGTCTATATTAGGCATGGTTCTATTTTGTACCCCAACTCTCCCAAACAATTCGGGATACATTGTGTGAGTGTTTTCTCTTAAGATCCATGTTATCCAATTTTTAATAGTTTTAGACATTATTAAAGGTTTGATTTAGTTAGTTTTTATCTTCAATCTAAAAAAAAAATCATATTTATAAAAGTGAAACATTTTATTTTACACATTGTGTCAATAATTAACAAAATGTACAAGAGTTTTCAAAATTTTCAATGAAAGATATCAACTATACATATATACAAACCAACTAACAAAATGTACAAAACTCACACATTTACAATCAATTGGTACATAATGGTAGAATCTTTGTTTTTTACATATATACAAAATTTCAGTTGTACATAGATACAAATCAGCTAACAATATTTTAAAAAAAATGTCCTTCCAACATTTTGTAGAATGTTGTTCGTTTATATATATAAAATTTTAGTTGTACATAGATACAAATCAGCTAACAATATTTACAAAAAAAATTGTTTCCAACATTTCATAGAATGTAGGTCATTTATATATACTAAATTTAACTTGTACATAGATACAAATCAACTGATGATATTTACAAAAAAACACATTTCATACAATTGGTACAACAAATAGATGATATGCCAATCAACCAACGATATACAATTTTTTAAAAATTATTCTACTCTTTCGTGGAATCAATTTGATCCAATACTCCAACACGTTGAATGCCTGCTATTGGCCCAAATTCAATCTACCAAACCTTGTGGATCAACTCTAACATTTATAGTTTCAAGTATTTCCTCGTGGTTAGCTTCACAAAATTTCCATAAATTATTATTAAGTTCCTTACCATGATATTTAATCAATTGAATATTCGTTGCAACAATAAGGTTATAGTAATGAAGAATATGCCTATATGTGTCAAAGTCCTAGAACAACCAAACATCTCATTTTGGAATAGGGTATCTTCTAAGCCATGTTCCAATGACAACAATAGACCCTTTTGGATACTCAATATCCTCTCCGTCAATGATTGTGGTAGTCAATTTTTTTATCCCCTCTACACAACGACACAAAATAATCCATTCCTTCTTCATTATTCTCATCAATAATAACTGCATACACATGACTTGCATTTCATTGAGTGAATAAATTAATTCCAGAAACCATGTAAAATACATAATAAAATGACTTAAAATTTTGATTCCAACTAATTTATTAAATCACAATACCTAGTTGAACTAGGTTAGATTCATGGTCAATGTCCACTGATACTTCCATTTGGTTCAAATGTAGTGCTTGTGGAACTTGATATGTGTCAATGGGAACTAAAGGTCTACAAGACCATTCGTCAACCCACTCTTTTGAATCACAATATTCCCCTACAAAATCCATACATGAAGGACAAGAACATGCAATCTATCTCATATAAATAAGCAGTGAACTTGCATTTGAACTTCTAAACAAGTGAAACTTACTTGATCCTGTAACTGTACAATAATCTTGGTAGTTTACATTATTAGATTCATTTACCAACCAAAAGTATCAATAAACCATAGACTTACCTTGATTACTTGGTACCATTATGGAGTTACACCATTGAACAATTGTTTCTACATTGGTGAACTTAGCACTACCTTGGTACTTCAACTCCTCTCTAGCTAGAGCTCTTTTTACACATACTCTGATGCCATCATGTTCACCCTTTCGATGTCCAGCCTCGGTGAAATTCTAAAAATGTTGAACACTAGTTGTCACATGCATCCTAGTCAACCAATAGAATATCCTTGAATTCATGAATTGTGGCATGCAGTTATCTAACCATAAGATGTGTTTATTATATCTCATATTTATTTTCCTTAAATTATCATAGAAAATTTGAAAGCAACCTTGCACAAACTCTATGGAATGAGTACGATCGTCGTTGATGTAGAAGTGATACTCTCTTAATATCTTTATGTCTATCTATGTACTACCATGTGTATGCATAAATGTTATGCATATAAAAATAGGAACCTGAATAGATTTGTAATACTAGGATTACACTTCATTTTGTGGTTGCAATGTATAATTCCCAACAAAATCTACAATAGAAACAATGGTACCAAGAGGAAATGTATCCCTAAATAACTTGCATTGCTTATCCAACCATTGAGCTCTATGTGTATGCATTGTGTACTAATAAACTATTTTATCTTGAAAAAACCTCATAAATTCAGCTACAGAAGTATATGTATTCACTAACTCACATCTCTTCAACTCTTTTCCATCTTTAGCCCCATATGTCACTGTTGTGTATTTTCCAAAAGTAACTAGTTTTTTTCCAATTTCATGTGTGATCTCTAAATGTAGACATTTTTGAAAAAGTTGCAAACCACTACAAGTAACACATGATACTTTCAAACATAACTTCTTATAAAAATTGTCCATCATCTCTTCTACATAATACACTTGAAATAAAATTTCTTGATATGAAATTTATTGATGATTTAAGAGGGATGTGTATACCACATTCTTGCAAAACATCATCAGTATGCAAAGTAACACATATAAAATGATAAGTATCATAATGCATGGAGAATTCAATATACATCCTCCAACAACATGTAGTGTGCGCATGATTTATCTTAACCTGAAAAGGTTTGACCATTTCAAAAACCTTTGACTAATTCTCACTTGAGGATAACTTTGATTAAAATTTTCATAAAATTGAGTTTAAGTCATATCAAAAAAGTGTTTAGGTGTGGTTCATGATTTTGAGATCCTATTATCCTCCTAACAACATCTCTTTGATTGGGTGAAACTCTTGTGTTATCTTGCCAAAAAGAATCAATCAACGCTCTCAATACATCAACTACAACCTTGTCTTTGCGTGGAAGTCTACTTGAAAATACCCATAGAGAATTACTATTAGGATCCTCAATTGTTTCACATCTCCCAATGGAATTTAATAGTGTTCTACTTATTTTTAGTGACCTACTTGGTTTGGTAATCAAATGAGATTTTTTAGTTTTGTTGCTTAATATAGTTGATGTAAGAACACGTTGGGTAACATTTCTATCTTTAGTACACGATGTTGAACCTATTGATTGATACACACCAATTAGATTTCTTACAATAGCTCTTTCACCGTTGGTATTTGATGGTCTAAAGCAAAGGATCTTCATAGTGCCTCTAAATTAATATTTTTAATCATTTCAGCAAAAAATTGGCACCTCCTAGTTTCACTTAAGCTCTCAAAATTGTTTTTCCATATTTTTATTAGCCATTCTTCTACAAGTGCGATTGAGAATTTTTTCAGGCATTGGCTTCAAAATATTTTCATCTATGTCAATTAGATAAAAAAAATTATGAATAATTTGAGGAGGTGTTATGATTAGTGTGTGATCTTGATTTTCATTTGATACATTTGATTAATCATTCCTTGTCTCAATAGGTGTTATGCTTGGCATTTGTTCTTGATTTGCATTTGGTACATTTGATTGATCATTCCTTGTCTCAATAGGTGTGATGCTTGGTGCTTGTTCTTGGTTTGCATTTGGTAAATTTGATCCATCATTTATATCTTCAATAGGTGTTTTGGTGTTTGATTATATATTAATGTCAGTTGGTATAGATGACTTACCTTCTCCTCCAACTTTCCTCATTTCACATAGTCTTTTCATGTGCTCCCTTTTTTTTCTTTTTTGCTTCAAGTTGTTCAGGTGGTTCTCACTTATTCTTTCCCATGGTTAATATCAATTGTTCTTCAATAAAAAATTATGAATATATGTTAATAAATATTGTAATTTGAATAAAATAATTTTCAAAAATAAGAAATCTCTCATGCTTACAATATCTTCGCTCATTTCTACTCCTACGTCTGATGTTCTGAGGGGGTGTGATCTTCTAGAGCCTAGCTGTAATGCCCGAAGTGAGGGTTTCACCATGGATCTTGGTGTCGTCGTGCAAGAAATGGCTTCAATTGCTCGCCAGATAACTGTTCAATTACGAGGACTAGGGTTGGCTAACCCCCTAAAAAAAATTTTCCAATCCTTCCGCTGGTTTATGTTTTCCCCCGCGAGGTTTTGATGGACCATTAAATTTTGAGAATTCCCTTCACTATGATTCCCTTGACCACACACCGGTTGGGCGTTCTATGTCGTCTAGGGAGATCTTGCTTTCCTCTCATAGTGGGGCCCCTCAGATTCCTCTGTTCCCACTTTCCATTCATCCTTTGCCCTAGAAGTTTTCTTAGATGATTCTGCAAGTGACAAAGAAGAATATTTACAATCCCATGCCCTTATTTGCAGATTTACAAAGGTATAGCCAAAGCTTTGTGATCTTCATTCTTGGATTTGTTCAAATTGGAAAGAATACCTAGAAGATGGTATTAGCAATTATCCCTCTACAAGGGGATTTTTTATTTTGGAATTCGAGTCTGAGGAAGATAAAGAAATGATCAACACTGGGTCATCGTTCTTTCAAGGTGATTTCCTATGCATGAAACACCGGTTCCCTTCTTTGGATCCACGAACTGAGACATTTTCGTCTACCTATGTGTGGGTTCATTTACCTTACCTTCCCCTATAGTTTTGGGAAATTGATTGTTAGAAGGTGATTGGCAATGGCTTGGGAAAATACCATAGAATTTCAAAGGAAACAATAAATTATGAAAATTTGACCTATGCTCGTCAATGTGTTGATATGGATGTCTCTAATGGTCTTCTAGTAGAATTTTTCCTCAAAGTGGGTAAAAAGCAATGGTGCCAACCAATAGATTATGAAATAATTTCCTTCTGGTGTAGAAAATGTTTTGCTACAAATCATGTCACTGCTAAGTGTCAAAGGTGAATTGAAAAGGTCAATGATGCCTCTATCTGCAAGCCCTCTTGGTGGGACAAGATCGGGTCCAACCACTATATCATCTCTCCTTCTATGTAGAATGTTGCTACCACTTTTCCACCACTTCAGGAAATTGATCCAGTCTTAAGCTCCTTCTCCCTGGTTGATACAAAAGACCATTCCCATGAGATTGTGATTGATAAAGAGCCAAAAATATTTCCCATAGAGACCTCTCCTTCCCCCTTGGAGGAATCCGCTTCCCAACAAAAGAATGTTGAGTTCTCATCCATCTCTTTGGTTACTTCTACAATCTACAATATAGGTGAAACTTTGTGTGTGGAAAATGACAATGATTCTCTTCATTTAGAGATAGAACAAGTTTAGGCTGAGGTGTAAAGGAAGAAAACACCATCGTCAAAACAAAAGCATATGACTGCCTTATAATCCTCTAAGATAGTTGTAAATCTATAAGTTAATTGTTCTCTTTTTGGATAGTGTTGTGTTGCCTCTATGTTGCACCCCTTGTTGCAAGGGCATACATTTGATAGTTTTTTTGGTTCTTATATTATGGGAGTTGCCTCCTTGACAATGCTTACCTAAAAAAAATTATTGTAATTTGAAAAAAAATATTTACTTGATCAAAAATATTGTAATTGATCTTGTGTACTATACAAATGTATGTAGAAAATAGACCAAATTTTTTCTTAATTGACCTTCCACACATCTTTGGTGTTATAACACCATTATGAATACATTACAATGTAGCCATATTCAAACAACCCAACAATTACAATGTAACATTAACCCATATTATAACTATTTGAGTGTCTTAATAACATTGTCATTACAATTTTTTGGATTAGATAGGCGTATATTAGTGTTGAAATGATGACATCCACCAACCTATCTTATTTTCACTTTAAGACAAAAGAACAACATTATTATGGTTTTTTTTATTATTAATATAGATAATCGATACAAGTGTAAAGAGGTAATATTAATGTGAAAGCTAATAATTGTCATAAGGATATTATAACATTAGAACTTTTGGATTGAAGCACTTAGCTAGGCATGGTGCCAACCAAATGATAGCACAACTTCTAGATCCTATGAGTCAGACAAACATGCAAATTCGGGGAAAGGTGATTAGCAAACTGTAATAATTCCTCAAAGGGCCTTGTTTAGAAAATAACTATAGGTGGAGATGGCAAGTGATATATTTGAGGGTTCATGGGTATTGGGATTGAAAGTTCACATTCTTTCCAAACATTGATGTGCCACTATCCCATACCCCCAACAGAACTCTTACTTGCATAAGGTAATAAATATGATCGATACTCAAATCTCTAAACTAATGCATCTAACTAGAATCACCAAGACCAAGGTATCTAGTTCAAATAAACATATTAACCTATGATTTAATATTTTAAACGTTATGGCACCAACATATACCAGACACATTAACTTTTGCAATTGTTATCAGTGTTGGTGTTAAAAGAGGTATTGTAAAACTAGTTAGCTATTTGTCTACTTAGTGGATTCCTATTCATACTACACTTAAGCTCACTTAGAGGATTTCTAGAGGTTTGTCTCACCTCATGTTGTTGAGACAAGCATTCTCACTTTATGAGACACCTCTACAGCTCTTGCATGATCACTTGCCACTCACTAGAACATATGTCATGTGAGTTAACAAGTGTTCAATATTTGAGGGGTTAGTCAGTCATTGTGTTTCACATGACTACCTTCATCTCCTTGCCTATTTAGGAAAGCTCATATTGTAATCAACCTTTAACTCTAACGTGAATTAGGCCAATCATTGTGTGCAAGTGTGTTTTGTGGAAGCACAAAGTTTTTGTTGTTATGATCTTGTTTGGGAATCCTAACATGATTTCAAAGCCATGCAACAAAAATTCTTCCTTAAAACTTGAACTAATTTAGAGTTTCATACAATTTAATTGCATGTAAAATTGATCTCCATTGTGGGGTTTAGATTTTGGAGTATTTGTATGTTTTTGTTTGCAAAGGAAATCAATTGGAGGGATTCATTGTGCAGGCTGAAGTGTTGTGGACCAATTCTTATGAGAAGGCATGATCTTGTATTCAAAGGTTGTATGTAATCTTGTTGAAGTTGAGTATTGTGAATATAATGGATCAACACTCATGATCTTCACACCTACATCTGTGACCTGTACACATTCTTGTGCATTCCAGTAATTTATACGGCATATTCATAGTTTAAAGAAGATTCTTACGTAGCCTCTTTGTAGACACCAGCGACTCCTTCCGACGCCTAAAACTGTTCTCAAGGACAACATGAAGAAAGTTATGTTGTATTTGTTGATTGTTGTTAAAATTTCATAGATTAAGAAGAGGCAACATTCACTCTTAAAGAGTGACCTCATAGTCTCCACTTTATGATATCTGTAGGCCTCTTTCATACACTCATGGCCACTCACCTCTAGTCAACAATTTCATGGTGAATGGAGCATTGCCAACACATATTCTCCCACGCGACCCTATTAAAGTTATCTGCAACCGTCTTTTTTCTCTAACTAGCACCTATGAAGGTGGTAGTTGAATCAGATTTATGGAGTAAGCACATCATCGCGACCTCCCAATGTAATCTGAGTTTTGCTTTTTTGCTATCCTTCTTGAGAACTTTCACTGTTTTCAGGCAGCACTATTAGTAAGAAGTTGTTGCAGGTGCATTATCCAGAGCATTTTTCCAATATGAAGTTGAGTTCTCGTGTCTCACACCACCTACTAACAAGTGGTAATTTGAAGACTGAGTCAATCCATCTAGTCATCACCAAATCCAGAGGCAACTTCATTGTGAATTATTGTTGAAGATATTTTACATTTCTTCACTTCCACTTGGGTGAGAACCCCACACGGCCTCTTCAATACCTCCATGCAGCTCTCACCCACCTCCATGCCTCAGAGCTATGTTCCATCCTTTCATTTATTTCTATTTGTTAGTGTATTGCAGATAACAATATAATGCATTGAAGATAATGGGTGCAAACAAGGGGGCCGCCATCAACATTTTGGACAGGCACCTTCAATCTATATAGTGAGAGCATTGTGGAAGACAACTTCAATCTATTGATTGGAAACAAAGTCTTCTACACATGGAAAATTGACTTCAAAGAAGAATATGTGAAAGGTTGGAGGATATCTTTGGCTCTCTAAGGGCCAAGTCAACACTCCAACGGTTCCCCCACACAGTTTTAATCACAAAATTGTTTGAACTGTTATCTGTCACATTTATTGTTAACCGTCAGTTGTAAATTGACTGTCAAGTTAACATTTTAAATGCTTGTAAGCAGTGGGTTGTTTTTTTCAGTTTTTTTCACATTTTGTCATAGTTGACAAGTGTTGCAAAGTGGTCGGGGGAGTTAAAAATTTTGTAAAAGAGGAGTCAATTTTTCCTTTTGCAATGAAATTGGCAAAGGGGGGCTTTTTTTCATTTTGTAACAACATACAAATAAAAAAAAAAAAGTGGGGGGAAGGGGTAGGGGGGGGTGTTCAGTTTATGTTCTTTGTCTTTTATTGAGTTTTGTAAGACATAATTTAATATAGTTCTTCTTATTCCGCCTCATTATAATAAACTTGTAAGAACTCAATAGCAAATAAGTATGTAAATACACTCAAACAAAATGCCACAAAACTAAATGTGTTCCACATGGAGGGAATTTGGAAAATTTTGTACATACACTAAATTAGAAAGTGTAATGGGAGTTTATGCCATCACAATATGGATCCTTGTGATTCTCACCTCATGTGAATGTGCCTTGAAGCACACCCTTAGTTTCTTGTACATCTCTACATTCCTTGCATCACTCTTGATTTTAGTTGGTTCTGCTTATATTCTCTTAGCATTAAAGGGGGCCTACGATGTGTTATTCTAATGCTTCTTTCAATGAAGCAGTGGAAGAATCTTCTTTTTGGGAGACCTCATGAACCTTCTATCTTGATCTCTTGTATGGGGGATTATTTCAATGGATCAATTTTTGAGATTCTAGTACTCCTAATCACAATTCTATCTATATTTTTTCCTTCACAAAGTTTGATTGAATTTGTGTATATTGGCTGAATAGTACATTCATATGTTCACTCATGTAGTTTTTTATATCTCTCATCCTAATCTACATTTCTTGGAGATTTGTTGATTACAACAAACAACGGTTCATCATAGACATAGTTTACAACTTCTTCATGCTTTAGGAGTTCTTCATCATCATATTCCTATCATCAAGGGACATATTTTTAGAAAGTCTTAAATCCTTCTCTTTCTCTTTTTTGGAGAGGAATTTTGTTCCCACTGGATTTTCTCCTTTTTCTCCATTTGTGATAAATTGCATTATAAATGAGTACCTTATTAGGCCTTGTTGCTAGGACTCATCTTTTCAATGTTTAGCTTACTCCCTAAGTATCACTTAAGTGGGGCTCTTAGTGTGAAAAGATCTATTGTAAAACTAGTTAGCTATTAGCCTACTTAGTAGATTCCTATTCACACTACACTTAAGCTCACTTAGAGGACTTATAGAGGTTTTGCTCACCTCATGTGGTTGAGACAAGTGTTCTCACTTTGTGAGACACCTCTACACCTCTTGCATGATCACTTGCCACTCACTAGAACACATGTTATGTGAGTTAACAAGTTTTCAATCTTTGAAGGTTTAGTCAATCATTGTGTTTCACACGACTACTTTCATCTCCTTGCCTAATTAGGCAAGATCATATTATAATTTCAACCTTTAACTCTAATGTGAATTAGGTTGATCATTGTGTGCAAGTGTGTTGTGTGGAAGCACCTGAAGCTTTTGCTATTATGATATTGTTTGGGAATCCTAACAATCAAGACTTTATGGTGGAAGTTGAGTTTCTCATTGATTAATAAATTCTAAATTTAGAAAATGTTGGATAACTTGCATGCCCAAAAGAAGAGTAATAAATCTGAGCTAACTACTACGTTGACTGGAAGATCAAAGACACAAGAGGAGCCACACCTATTTGAATAACTACCCTTAAGTTACCCTGATCTTTCCATCACACATCTTCATCTTCGTTGGACCTCCCTTTGCTACAAGTGGCTTCTATAGGCCATGTCATGATGATGAAGGCGTGGTTAAGGAGGTAGCAATGCCATCTGTAATGGTATTATGAACCTCTCTAAGAAGTCATATAAATTTTTCCTTGATCTTGCTACCTACATAAAGGTGTGAATCTTTAGTTTTAAAGCTTTATGTCCATTAATATTCATTCTATATTTATAATGACTATAGATGATCTTTTATTGAGGGTTTGTGCAAGAAGTTGAGTCCACTTTTTGGCCAAAAAGTTGAAGTGTTTTCCCTGATTTTCAGAATTTGTCTCATTTGACCTAAGAATTTGAAATACTTAAAGATTAAATCTTGAAAAAGGTCAATAATATGAAATGTAGTACTCTAATTCTAGTTTCCAAATATGTAATTTATTTTAATACCCAGATGATATAAAATGATTTTCAATAGGCATGTCTAAAAGCCACAGTTTAAAAGTCACTTTTTTTTTTACTATACCATGCATGTATACATCATCCATATTTTGACCTAAACAATTGATTTTTTTTTAATTCTTTTGGGAAAAGATTTGTAACACATTGAAGAATGCAGACGATATTTTTTTAATATCCTTTTCTATTAATTTTTTACTGGCCATATTTGTTGTTTTGAAAAATCCTCGTGTACGTCACACATAAGATGACCTAAACTTATCATATTTTTCAAATTAAATTTTTTTTTTTGAAAAATGTGGACGTATAACTTGTTTTTCAAAAAAATGATTTAAAAAAAAGTTATTAAAATACTAAAAAAAACCTGATATTTCAAGTTTATGAACCAGTTTCATCAAAAATTATTCAAAAAAAAATTCCAATTGTAAAAAAATATATATTTGGAATCTACACAATCTCATCTATAATGGGTTTTAATTTCATCAAAAAATTCTACAAAAACTTCTTCAAACATATTTCCAAAGTCACTCTTTTCTACTAACAGTAACATGACCTTCAAGTTGCAGGTCAAAGCAGGTCCAAAGCTAAGGGTCGGCTCTCCAAGCCTTTTTCTCAACCCAAAACTCATAGCAAAGATTGGGCCAAAATTTGAAATGTTTAGAAACGAGATCTCATTTAGTTTTTTTTTTTTTAAATAACCTTTATGAAATGAGATCCCATTTTTGACTTGAGGTCCCGAAGTGAGACAGGATCCCATTTGCTAAATAATAGGATCTTGTTTCATTTTGCCCGATTTCGTATTTTTTTCTAAGTTTGAAACTTCCACTAGAAGTAGACTCATTTTCTTGCATTTACCCTTGACATGTGATTTCCTCCTTTTGCATTGGTTTGATATTTAGCATGATTAAGATATGTGTATTTCTACAGGTCCTAAAAGAAGTCACACCTATACCTAGGTGGAGGATTTAGCAAAATGGAAGAGCACTTAAATGATTTTTGATTGCGCTTAGCAATGGCCGCGACCTATGAGGTGTGGTCTCACTAGAGACTATCCAAACATGTTCATATCTCTATTTCGCTAATGTACATGGGTTTTCCTTCTTGAGCCGATTAATAAATGTTGTCTATACATAGAATTTAATAATAGAGAGATTAACAAAATATTTCTATCTAAATACATTTCTAGTATCATCTTCTTCTTTTTTCTATTTTTCTAAAACCACACAATATCATAGAATCATTGAACTGAATGTAAATGATAGGTGCTAAGTATTTTTCTCTCTAAATTTAGTAGCATATTTCAACAAAAATAAAAGGACTTATTTTTTAATTCAAAATAAGATGACTTATATAGTGCTACATCTATTTTTTTGTTTCACAGTATATTATATAAAGAAAGGCAAGCATTAAGATTTTTTTTGTCTGCATAGGCTTGAATTGTTGGAGAACTATGTAGAATCAAATGTCATCATCTTTCCTTCTTGTGGTGATTATCTTTGATAGGTTGTTATAGGACACATCAAAGTAAAATAATGATGTGAGAAGTTATAGCTTTATGAATAGTCCCAAATAGAGTATTTTGTGAAAGATCAAGTGATTGCAATGTTATCATCTCTCTAATAGATTTAGGAATCTCACTATTGAAACGATTTCTTGACATGTTGAGAATAATCAAACCTTCAAGGGATCTAGTATTGGAAGGAATTTTACCTAATAGACTATTGTTGGAGAGGTCAAGAAATTTTACTAATCTTGAAATTTTCATAAACTCCATAGCCTGTCCTTTATTCTTAACTGTTATTTCTTCTATATACAATATGGAATATTTTGAAAGTTCTTGTTAAAATATTTGTGTTATCTAATCCATTTGTCATTACAAACAACTTCATAAGGTCTTTTGGAAGAACACCTAAAAAATTATTGTTTGACATGTCCAAAATTTCAAGATTTTGCAATTTTGTTAATTGCAATGGAATTTTACCCTTAAACTTATTATTTTATAATATTAAAATTTGGAGACTTTGCAAGCATTCAATCCAATTTTTAATGGTTAGTTGTAAATTATTATTTCTCAAATCAAAGATTTTTACTGAGCTACATTTTCTAAACGTTGATGTAATATGCGCTTTAAATGTATTATCTCCTAATCGATATCATCCCTTCTAAATTATTGTTCTCTAGATTTAAGACACATAACATAGAGAAATCCTTACGACAGCGAAGAATTCTACAATCATCATATTATTAACATGTCTAAAATTTTCAATTTTTTCAATTTACAAATTTAAAGTTTGAAATAGAACCAGTAAACTTATTCCTAACCAATTAAAAAAATTAAAGGCTTTGCATATATTTGCCTCTTATTTTTATAATTGATCCATCAAATAAGGAATCTGATAAAGTTTCTTTTCCCTTTATCTTGTGGTAATGTTCATACCCCGTTCCAAAGCTCCCATTATGGTACAGGCAGGGAGGATGCTGACAAAGTTCGCAGACTCTGGCTTTACACCTTTGAATTACTTTTGGTTGAAAGTTTGTAAATACTTTTGAAGAAGCACATTTTGTGCATATCCTGCGATCATAGCATTCCATGAGACAACATTTCTTAGAGGCATTTTGTCAAACATTTCGCGTACCTTGTCTATGCTTCCACATTTTGCATATATGTCTACCAGAGCATTTCAAACTGTAATTTCTGAATGATCCCCATGCGCTGGCAAATGAATCCTTTGTTGCTTATGGTGAAATGGTGTGACTGATCGTGAGGACACCCATGCCTTCTGACACATTGCGACTGTAGTGCCGGAACTTTTACTAAAAGCATTGGGTGGGAGAAACATTTTAAAAGCATGGGAAAGCAGGATTTTCAAGCTAAGAGAGCTCTGTAATAGCCACGTAAATGGTGAACACTTAAAGTGTGCTGGTTAGAGAATTTGATTTATGATAATAAAAATAAAAATTTCAAAGTTTTAGAAATATTTTCGTCAGGGTGAATTGTTGTGGTAATTTTATTTGTGGTGAATTTGTTACGGTGGATTGTCGGTGGTGAATTTTCTGTCAGTGAATTGTTGGTGGTGAATTTGCCATATGCCCCTAAATTTACCAAGTGATAATGGAATATGTTCTTCAAGCCCATTGTCTTCATGTTTCAATATGTTCTAGTGCTATGCGGATATTATTATAGTGTTTACCCTTTCCTCAAAAGAAGAACTTATCCAAGGCTAAAGCGAAAGATATACATTACTATCCACTACTTTGAATATTCTAAAATTTGGGATGGTGGAATTTGTGAACTTAGAAATTCAACAAGATGGAATATAAGAATTATTGTTTGACATATCCAAAATTTGAAGGTTTCACAATTTTATAAATTGCAATGGGATTTTGCCCTTAAAGTTATTGTTTTTAATTATTAAAATTTAGAGACTTTGCAAGCCTTTAACCCAATTTTTAATGTTCCCTTGTAAATTATTATTTCTCAAATCAAGAATTTTTAGAGAGCTATATTTTCCAAGTGATGAGGTAATATGCCCTTTAAGTGCATTATCTCCTAATTTCAATATCTCAGAGAATCCATTGTCTCACATAGATTTGGAATCATCCTTTTTAAGATATTATTCTCTAGGTTTAAGATAGATGACATAGAGTAATTTTTATGACATTGGGGAATTCCATAATTTAGTCAATTATTTGATAAGTCTAAAATTTTCAAATACTTCAATTTAAAAATGAAATTTAAAATAGAATCTGTAAAATTGTTTATAGTCAATGAAAGGCTTCTATTCTCTTACGTAAATAATTAATCCAAATTTACAAGACCACGAGCTCCACAAATAATTACTAAATAAATTTAACAATTGCTATTAACCAAAATGAAAACAACTACTACATGAAGACCTGTCCTAAATCTTATAATCAAGAAGAATTTACCAACAATAAGATCCCACCTAACTATTGGTAAGTATCTGGATAAATCTCATTATCTGAAATTGGCTTCCCCCCAACTCTTAATCACACGGTAGCCGCCCCATTTCAGTGTGCATAATAGAGTGTACTTAATGCGAAGTTTCCGTCCCATTGATGCCAACCAGGAGGATGGATCAGATCGTCCAAGTGCGACTGCATTATGCCCACCAAATTTGACCTTGAAAAATCCACGAGATAGAAGATTCCATTTAAAAAACATTTAATGGAGAAATTTCTTCACTAAAGAAAATGTTTGGTCAAGCACGGCACAACATTAGAAAGTTACTGGGAAATTGTTTGGTGGTGACTAGTGAGCACGAAATTATTTGTCAAAGCACGCCATTAAATACTCTCTCCCTGCTCTTTCATCTCAAGATAATAAAATATTATCTTTATGAAATGTAAAGATTTGTGTGGTGTTTACATAATTGAAAATTTGGATGTCTATAAAATGTTGTTAATATTTAAATGTAGTTATAAGTTTAATGATTTTTCATCATTCTTGGAAAGTGTTTATAGAAGAGTTATTTTATTTTAGTTTAAAATTATTTATTTATTTTATAATCATATAAATATGAATTTTTATTTAAGAATTGTTTTATTTTTATTTTATTATTTATATATATAAAAGAGTTGTTTTATTTTTTATATAAATTTAAATTTTATTATTGAAATATATATATATACTTTCCATTTTTTTTAAATGTAATAAATATTATGTATTTATATGTTATTTTTTAAAAGTTTAACTTTAAAAGTTTTTAAAAATATATGTTATTGTCATGTTAAATAAAATTTCGTAGTCTAGATTAATCTAATATTATGTATACAAGTAATTTTGACTAGTTAATGGGGCGGGGGGCTAGCTTGATTGGCTAAAGCATCCTGTTGCAGGCAAGAGGTTACGAGGTCTAGTCTCCCCCCAAACCTGTGGTATTGGAGAGCATGTCATGCGAGTGCCACTAGTCACGTGAAAAAAGTTTACCAAGCGCAATATTAAACATATGAAGATACGTGTATTATACATATACATGTATTATACGTGTATTTAGTTTTGTAATTAAAAATGATCGCAAAAATGGCACACTTATGAAAATGAGTTGGCAATCTATATACTCCTATTTTCTACTCTACTTGATTTATGTTTTCTTTTTTCTTGTATTTTCTAATATATGGGGACTTACAATATTCACAAATACTTTTAAAATATTGGTGTTGTTCAACAAGGGCACATGCTCTCCTAGGTCAACACTGGAAAACACAAGTAAATAATTGAAAGTAATTCTTTAATCATGCATATGCTACTAGGATTATCATGGAGATCTAGCTTCCTTTTATTGCAACAACTAAATTTTTTGATTCCCTAAATTTGTGAATATTATTTAAATAAATGTCTAGATGATCAAATGAATGCAATTGAATCCTTTCTAAGTATTAAAACATAGCACCAAATATTACAAAACATGTATTTAATCAATTTAGAGTGGGAAAATAAAGGCTGCAATAGGCTAAATTTAATTTTTTTAATTTTAAAAAGGAAAGATCCAAGTCTACAACCATGAACTCGACCCTATAATGGTGGAACTAACTTTAAGTGGAAAACTAATTAAACTAGGGAGAATAACATATAAATGGAAGAGAGGAGAATGGATCATGGAGCAATGAGTGGGAAAGGGAGCAAAGGTAATTTTGAATCTACTAAGGCTAAGGAGGACAATGAAGATAATGAGAATGGAGATCTGGAGGATGCAGAAGGTGTTTCCAGTGGTCATGGAAGGATTTTTTTGTTGGAGAATGGGGTGGGAGGAGCAAAGAAGGGAACACATGGAGATGCACAATAATTGAAAAAAACCCTTACTTTTGTTATTTGCTCCTCAGAAGAAGTTGAAGATGAAGATGGGGAAGGCAATGGCACTGTTTCTCTCATGGGGGTTGTTGATCTTTCTAAGGCTATGGGAGTTGAGTTTTCCTGCACTACTTCTAATCTAGATTGCGATGTGACAAATGCTTGGTGAGAATTGGAAGACACTATTTCCCCTCCTACAATGTCTTATCATGGGGATTCCCTAGATGAAGAGGATTTCCTCATGGATCTCTTTTTAGAGTCTTGTCAAAAGGCGAGTAAGCTTGTTTAGGTGCTAGTGGTCGAGGCCATTGATGGTGTGAAGATTTTGCATTTGAGGAAAGGATTCTTTTTTCCTTCTAAGGGGCCCCTACCTTACAAAAAGGATATCTTAGATCATATCCTTTCCTCTCCCATCTCTCCTACTTTAGAGGTGTGTAGATCTCAGGCATTGGTTGACTCTTCTTCGGTTTTTGTCCCTCTATCAATTGTCATTTTGGATTTTGTTGTTCTTATGGTTGTTGCTTCTATTCTTACTCCTAGAGGGCTACAAGTAGGTTGTTCTAATGAGGATTCCAATATCTTCATGGCAATGGAGGCCCCTTTTGGAGGTGTATAGATCTATGTTGTTGGTTGAAGAGGTTGTTGCTTCTTCTCCGGTTGGTACCCCTTTGTCAGTTGTCATTTATGAGTTTGTTGCTCCTATGGCTCCTTCTTCTGTTCTTACCCCTAGAGAATGACCCTATGATGGGTCATTGGATGTTGCTACTCTTGTGCAGGTTGAGGTATAGGGGACCCTTGTGGTCTCTTGCCTCTCACTTTGGATTCCTTATGATGTGGTGGAAAAATCTATTATTGTTATGAGAAATGCTCTTATTGGGAGGTTCTTAGGCCCTCATCCAAATATTGACTATGTTCATAGCTAGTCTATGGTTAATTGGAAGGCTTTCTATCTATTGTAGGTGTTTGCAATGCCTAAATTTTTTTTCCTCTTCTCCTTCTAGCTCCTTGAGCAGAGTAAGGGTGCCTAGTTGGCGGGCCTTGGTTCTTAGGAAAATCAATCCTCCTTTTGAAAATTTGGATTGTTGGGTTTGTTGCTTCCAAGGAAACCTTTGGCTAGGCCCATATTTGGGTAAGAATCCCAACACTTCCTTTGGAATTTTGGGATGAAGAAATATTTCGTGGTATTTGTAATAGTCTTGAACTAGAACATGAACAAAAAAAGAAGAATCTTTCTTCTTTTTTTGTTCATGTTCTAGTTCAAGACTATTACAAATACCATGAAATATTTCTTCATCCTAGAATTCTAAAGGAAGTGTTGGGAGTGTTGGTGGTATTTATGTGTTTTGAATTTGGGATTGTTGGTAATAGTCTTGGAGAATGATTTCTTTATCCTAGAACTCTAAAGGAATTGTTGGTGGTATTTATGTGTTTTGAATTTGGTAAGCTTCTACCAAATAAAGTTAAGATTCATTCCAAGTTGGGTGTTTGGGAGCAATGTATCCTCATCGATTCTTCCTCTTTGGTGTGCTCTCATTTCCTTAAAGTTGGTCAATTTTCCCACTCTTTCCAGGTCTTTGATCCCTTGAAGACTTGTTCCATTGAGAAGGCTTCGGGTTCCTCTACTATTAATCCCACTGAAAAGGTTGACTTGGTGAACCCCTTGGCTAGGGAGTTGGATGTGGAAGATCCTATTGATGTCCTAAGGGGAAGCCCCCTCAAGGATAATTTTTTTCTTGTTCTTGTGGATGAGATTGATTCTTCTAAGAATCTTGGATTGAACCATTTAGATCAAGATCTCCTTATGAGCTCTTTGGTTAGACACAACTTCAAACCTCCTTGATTAGTGAGTCTCTTTCTTTTGGTATGGCCTCTCTCATCTTCTGGCTTGGTTTGCTCCTTGTTATTTACTAGCCAGGTGTGAGTTGATAATTGTTTGTTGTTTTGTGTTGCCTTCATTGTTTCTCTACTTTTTGTGAGGGTTTTAGGTGCCCTTCAAAACCTTATTTTGTTGCTTTGTTTCTTTAAAAAAGTTTGATACTTTGGTGTTTGGTTGTGTTCCATTTCTTCACTTTGTACAAGATTTTGGGCCCTTTCAAAAACCCTTCTTACCTCATCAAAAACATATAAATGGAAGTATACACAAACACATATGTAGTAAGTGCACAAATAAGGTGAATGTATAGTACTATAGTGTGAGGATAGGGTAGGGGCCAAATATGTGGGAGAGTGTATGTATATAGGTAGATAAAAGAGTAAGTGTAATATCATAATAGATTATATCAATAATTAGATTATAGGATAGATAAATAATAAGGGAGGAATATTGGAGTATTACATAAATTGTTAAAATATAGGATAGATAAATAATAAATAAATTATAATGTTAGTAGATAATAAAAACAATAAAAGGCTAGTTTATAGTTAGTTTTGAGAGTTGTGTTCCTATAAGTAGTTTTGGGTAGTTGGTGGGAAAAATAAAGGCTTTATAAATCTATTTTGTGCAATGTAAAATACAATATGATTGTATTAATTGAATATAAAAAAATCAATATATTATATTATTGTTGTTCAAAATGGTGTAATATGGATGATGTTGTAATTTGTATGCAATTTGATTACCATTTCAATTTGATGGTGGAGGGAAAATCATGTGAAAGTTAGCCAAAAGCATGAAACTCTTTTTAGGCTTAGATTTTCTACATTTTTAGTTTAGTAAATTAATTCAAAATAAAATATCAATTTTAGGGAAATGAATATCTATTTTCAAAATGCATTATTTTCTTCTTTTAAAATTCTCCCCTCCAATTTTTCATTGAGATTACATTGGAATTAGACTTGTCCCAAACCTACCTTATCTATTCAAATAATGGTTTTGGAATTATTTGCTGGTCTTCATAGATTTTCTAAGCAACTTCACCCTTGATACCAATCAATTTTTCTGACCAATTTTAATTAAAAAAGTGTATTCACAAAATCCCCAAGATTCTTAAAATACAATAATTACATCATTATAATTTTAATAGGTAATTACTATTAGTTTTATAGACAACATGTCTAAATTCCTAATAGATATACATATTGAAAACATTCTTAACTTTCAAATCATTTATCATTTTTCAAATCTAGAAGATGCATTACAACCTAAGCTTCATTGGCTATAGGTTTACAAAAATGAATTTAATATTTTATTCTTAATCAATTTAGGTTGGCTAGAAAACTATTTATAGTATTATACAAAGTTTTAGTAAAAATTCATAAATAATTATCTATCTATAAAAATTTCACAAAAATATGCATCACATTAGCTCATTATCTATAATTATCTATCTATCTATAGATAATTCACAAAAATATCTAATTTCTTAAGAAAAATAAGTTTTGGCTTATACTTAGCTTGGTCAAAATGACACCTAGTTTTTTATTTTTTCATAAAATTTTAATACAATCTAATTCAAATATCCAAAGTTTGTCAAATTGTTTAAAAAAATAGTATTTCAAAACCTAATTTTAATTTGTTATAGATAATTCATTTAGTTTTCACATTAATTTCCTTAAAAATCTTACCACTAAAATATCTTAAAATATTAAAACATAATTAAACTATTAAATCCCATATATGATCTCTTACCACTTTTCCATGGTGATATTTGTGGTGGAGAATTCTCAAACAAAGCTGAGAGATTACCTACGTCACTTTGCAACCAAAAAAATCTCTGCACGAGATTGAAGATTTGCAGAAAAAGTTTAATGGACAAAACTACGTTTTCACGTGGAAGGAAACAAGTGAGAATTTTCAAAGGAGCATGCCCAAGATTTTCTAAGCTATTAACCTCAGATATGTCTCTGTATTTTCCATCAAACGACTTTGCAAAAATCCAAAAAAAGTCTGCACTAGATGTACGATTTGCAGCGTTACGATTTTCAAAGTGATTAACTCGGATCTATCTTTGAATGGGTCAAACAAAACCCTCAAGAAAATGAACAGAAATAAAGCAGCTAAGAAATTTCTTTAGTCTGTTATAATTATGAAAGTGGTGGTCCGTAAATTATGTGGTCGTGCTAGGTGATTTTGTTCTATGCAACTTGCATCACATAAAAAGAATGACTAAAGAAAAATCATTACTAATTGATTTGAGGCACGAAGTGTTTTACATGCTATCTTAGGAGTTGTATTTAATGACTAACTATATAGTTAATGTTTACACATTCAATTATACCTAGAGAAATATAAATTTGATCACGATATACATGTAGACAAGCTCAATCTTTCTCTCATAGGATAATTACTCACACAAGAGCTTACTAATGCTACATCTCTTATCCCTCCACAATCTATTGATTAGAGTTCCCTTTGATACATGCATTCTTCATGGAATTGGTTATGAAATAGCTTCTTCTAGCTCTTTCCATGGTACAACTTCCCCATTAGATATCCATCCATTTTCTTCCATTGATTTTTCTCTTTCCATGTTATTGTTTCTAGTGTCAAACCCACAAATCATGTTCCCTCTTCCAAAAACCCCCTACAAAATTTCCTAGACGCACTTTTTAAAAAGCTAGATGATGTTAAAATGAAAGTTTATTGAATGCCTAGTAGGAAGAATACAATTAATTAATCTTTATCACCCCATACAATCCTTATATTTATAACTTATACACTACTCATTGATTTTTTTGCACCTTTATTTAACCTCTACTATGGTAAAGGCATCTCCAATACTCATTTAGAAGTCTTTAATGTAATATTCTTAGACTATTCTTATTATCATAAGATAGTGGCCAAGTTATTCTCTCTTACTGTTGGAGACAATATTATTTAGCAATTCTATTATTTGGATTTTAGCAATATCCAATTTAACTAAAATGCTTGAATCATTGCATGTCATCCAAAGGAAAAATAGAGTTATATTTGTTTGAGTGGTATTCATTTAATTAGATGATAGCAACCTTACTGGTAAACCGAGGACTAGAACTACTAACAACAAGCAATGATAGTTTGGAAGTTCAGACTTAACAAAAGTTCTTAATATCCAACCACCCACAATACAGTGAGACAAGAATCGGGTTATGCAACAATAATTGAAATACCCAGATGTTAGTATTAGAACACATAGAGAGAAACACAAACAACAAAACAACACGTGTCTTTATTGCTTTTCCCCTTGATATAGTTTACATTGTAATTATAGACTATTGCTCTCTTCGCTTTGCATCCTCAACCCAAACCCCCCTACAACTGTTTATTTTCCATTTTAAATTTGCATGGGTTTTCTCCTTGCTATCCAGAATCCTTCAAAAACTGTGACATGCCCAAGCCTATAGGTAAGGCTATTTCATAGGCATTTGCTAAAAACCTTCTAAGGATTTTGCAGGGACCCACTTTCTTCATTTTCTGTTTATTATACCCACCCTTTGGAAATCACTCCTTCCTAAGATGAGCCAACAAAAGATCCCCCACCTGAAAATGCAATTCTCTCCACTTTTTATCAACATACTTCTTGCAGTGTTGATTGTTTTCTTCTATGTTTATTTTCACCTCCTCATGAAGGTCATGGATGACTTTAGCAAAGTCTTCTCCATTTGCAATTCTCTTCTCCATTCCACCAAGATCCTGAAGTTCAAACACACCCCTTGGATGTACACCATACACCATGTCATAAAAATGGACTATGACCTATACTACTATTAAGAGAATCATTAAACAAAAACTCGGCTTGTGCCAATGTAAGATCCCAATTTCTAGGTGAATTTCCAACCAGGCATGTCAATAGATTACCAAGACTCCAATTCACTACTTCAATTTTGTAGAAGTTGAAAAACCAACTTCACAGTCCCCAAGAATCACCTGCAAGCAATCACCTATCACATGCAACATATATTTAGAACAAAAACAACAGAAGTTATGTAAACCCTTAGAGCCAATATTGTGCAAGCAAAAATTAGCCTAATTGATTATTGAATAAAATTGTTTTACAAATATTACAAAAGCCTTCAAAAAGGAAATGATGCAATAAAGCAGGAAAAGAAAACCCTAATCTTATCTTGAGCATAAAGATAGCTCAATAAGATAAGGATAATAATTAAATAATAATTATCCTAGGAAATAAAATACTCTAAGTAAACTTATGCTAAACTGTAATTAAATAATTAATTACACCAACACCCCCCCATAAGTGCAACTCAGGGAGAAGCAAATTATTATGCAAAGATGAGTCCCGACAACAAGGCATGATCAGCTACTCATTTACAAATGCAATGCAAACTAAATCAAATGGGGTAAAGGAGAAAACCACATGGGAACAAAAATCCTCCCCAAAATAGAATGCAATAAACTAAGTGATGAAAGATGGAGGACTCCATAAGACCCCCAAGGGCACCATCCATCACAAAGATACATAAATGAATCCCCCCATAAGAGAGGAAGAAAGAGACCATAGATCCCCCCTAGAATGAAGTAACTCCAAAAGAAGTGAAGAAACTACATCCCCTGAAAGAAGTGAGAGGGAAGAGGCCGAATGAAAGAAATCTCTAAAGGTGAAGAAGGTGTAGCCCTAGATGTCTCCACAGAAGCAGGTGTGACCTCAACAAATGAAGAAGCCGAAGTAGGTGAAGACTCAATAGAAACCTCCAAAGATGTATGATCAACTGGATCCTGCTACACTAAAACAAAAGAAGCAACAGGAGGTGGAGGAGATGGAATGGAAGGCTCGAGAATAGGATCCGAAGTGAAAACACCAATGTTCAAGAAGCCATATCTCTCCTTTGAATGATGATGCATAGTAGACGTGTGAGGAACATCTATAGAAATAGAAGCACCGCCAGTAGCAAAATCAGTGAAGGAATACAACTGAGATGAGTGATCCACTATCCCAGTAGCAATAACTGCTCTACTCTCCAAGTATTTGATGATAACCAAATCAGGTGTGAACTCCACAGATCTCCCAGTTCCTCCATGTGTGATCTGATAAATGGAAATAAGGTTGTTTGTCAAGTGAGGAACACACAAGACATCTTGAAAGGAGTGATCCCCAAAACTAATAGACCCCTTCCCTGTAACACTCATGTAAGTGTTGTTTCCCATCAAAATGGGAGACATAGTGCAAGGCTCAAAGGAAGTGAACATAGACTGTGAAGATGCCATATGATGAGATGCTCCTGAATCTAGAAGCCATCTCCCTAATCCAATACCTGAAGAAGCACAAAGAGCATGCCCCTTCATATCTGATGAAGTATGTAAACCAGTTGTGCCAGTGTTATGCTGCTCTAAAGAAGAAGAATGAGGAGAAGAAGATGATGCAGACATCCTAGAAGGAAAATTAATTTGATGTTTCTAAAGAAGATGTTTTAGCTCATAAATTTCCTTCTTGTAACAATTATGTTCTGCATGTCCTTCCCTCTTGCAATATGCACATGGACCCTTCTCCTTCTTAAATGATTTCCCCTTAGAAGAGGAGGATGAATCTAAGGACTCCTTTTGCTGCTCATGAGGTTTGGAATCCTTTTTTTTTTGTTTCTTTCCTTTACCTGTAGAATCCTTCTGATCATTGGGCTATGTGATGCAATAAGTGCCTGTGATGAGGAACAAGTTTTCACTGTGCCCATGCTAGCTAACTTAGCTTGCTCTCGAGTGAGAGATGAAGCAAAGCCATCAAGAGATGGCATAGTGAATCTCATACCAAGTGCATCCATAGTGGCATAAAAGGTAGATACAAAAATTGAATAGTCTGGTCCAAGCTTAGCAAGAATGGACAATATCAACTGAGAGTCTTCTTTCTGAACACCACACTATGACAACTACAATCTAAGAGACTTGAGTTTGGTGAAAAACTCCTAGATGCTGTCAAAATCCCTAGGATTAAAGCCAATAAGCTCATTCTCTAACTAAAACCCTCTCATAGTATCCTACTTCCCAAAAAAAGACTCTAAAGTGGTCCATATCTCATTTGGTGTAGTGCAAGACTCAATGTGAAAAAGGAGGTTAGATGAAAGAGATAGACATAATGTACCATAAGCTTCATCACACCTATTAAACCATTTTCTCTTTTCAGTAGCACCTGTAGGTTCAATTTTTGTACCCATGGTTACCCTATACAACCTTTTGTGTTTTAAATGAATCTCCATTTGTTTTTTTCCAACCAAAATAGTTGAATGGAGTAAGGGGTGAAATATTATGTAAATCCATGATAGAAAAATAGCAGTATATACTCTCAAATAAAAAAAATTCCTCTTTGATCTAAAAAAAAACTCATAATTACATGTTTCCCAAGAAAATAACTCAAAAAATAAAGGTTGAGTTCTGATAAAAAAATAGATACCTAGTGAAAATTCTATGAAAAATAGGTTTGAGATCTGATAAGAGGATGGAACCAGCTTTCCAATGCCTATTTATTTTCGAAAAACAAAGCCAGGACACAAAAGTTATGCCTCCTGGAGTGAAAACAACTTCGGCTTTGATAGGCAAAAAAGGCACCAAAACAAAAAAATCAAAAAATCAAACCACCACCACTACAAAGATCATTGAACTA
>VDFB02382418.1:0-25198 GCA_007258455.2 Sequoia sempervirens | reverse complement strand
CAGTTATGTCATTGACTAATCTTGATGCATCTATATGAGCCTTGTGGCTCTCAACAAGCAGTTCTTCTACCTCTTGGTTTAAACAATCAATCCATCTATCAAACATCCCCACTTTACTTCTCATTTCTATGAGGTCATCGACCTCTTTCTTAGAAAAATTGGTGTTTCAGGGGCAGCAAATTGTAAAGAAACAGGGGAAGAAAAATCCTTCAAGAACTTATGCAATTGATCCACCTGAGCTTTGAGCTCATCTTTCCTTGGATTATCTTTTATCATTCTTTATTTAGTAGAAGATGCTACAATGTCAATTAGATCCATTTGTTGATTCCTTGTAGGTCTTCCCAAGTTCATAGTGCCTAGTTAATAGTCACTTAACTGCATTTCTTCTTTATCTTTGTCAACTAGGGGAATGGCACATTCAGCCACAATTTCTCTAGCATTTGTCAATTTGGTAGAATGAAGGACTCAAGCCTTTTTCTTGGGCCTCTCTTTCTCAATTTCCTTCATCATATCATCACAATTTTGGGGCTGAGGTTGGGCTAGGTGTCTCTTCTCCAAATTGAGCTTTAGCCACATTAGGGCAGCAAGACGAGTAATCATTTGTTGAGAGGAAGAAGTTGTAGGAGAGGAGGGTTGAAAAAGTGTTACCTTTGGATGAGCACCAACATCCTATTGTGGCTCCTTTTCAGCCATCTCCTTAGCCAGCCTATCAGCTTCAGCTTTCCTCTCCTTTTCTTCTTGCTCTCTTTTTGCTTTCTATTCCTCTTCCAACCTCTTTTCTTCCAACATGTCATCTCTTTGTTTTTCAAATTATTTGACCTTTTCCCAGATTTTAGCTACTTCTTGATCATGCTTAGCCTGCTCCTCTACCTCTTTTCTCTTTTGTAAGAGATCTTCTTCTTTTGTCCTTTGGGCTTCTTCTGCAGCTTTGAATTTGACCTCAAGGTCCTCTTTTTCTCTTCTATGTTGGGCCTTCTCCTCTTCCAGCTCATGAATCTTCTGCAGTAGATTCAACTTCTCCCTCTCTTCTTTATTCTTTAACTCAGTTTCCTTTTTCTACTGGAGAAGATCCTCCATTTCATTGTGTTGCCTTGCCAGCTCTTTAGTTTTGGTTCTAGTTTCTAACTCTTGTTGTTTTTCAAGCATATTAGCTTTATCCTTGGCTTTAGCCTCCTTCTTTGCATCCTCAAAGAGATTCCATTGTTCCTCTGGAGTTAGGACATGCTCTACCTCAACATCTTGATTATCTTCAGTAGATAGAGTTTTAGGAGGCTCATTATCTGAGTGTGTGTCCTCTAAATCAATGTCCACATCATGTATCTCAATTTCTTATTCTTTCCTCCTCAAAGTCTCAACTTGCTCATGGAGGCTCGACCCTATAGGTAACTCCTTAGTAGATTTTTCTATTGGAGAAGGTTGAGATGAGGTCCCTTCTCCAACTAATGTGGCCTCTATATTTTGTGACTCATGGGACTCCTGATTAGGAACTTCTAGATCAACATCCTTTCCAAGGCTAGGAGGATAATATTCCAGTTTTTCTTTGGGAGTCATCCTCCTCTTGGTTCTCCTATAGCCTTGGGTGACCCTTGCTTTTCTCTTCTTAGAAGAATGAGCTTCTGGCTCCTTCATTCTCATCACAACCCATTGGTTACTATTGTCTATTACTATCCCAAAAACTTGTTTGATATCAATAATTTCCTCTCCACCCCAATTTACTAGGTTCAAAATATTTGTGCCTACCTTTTGTGCTTCATAACTGGGGTCCAAGACTACACCATCATCTAAAAATATTTCAAGATCACCCCATATTCAACTATCTATGGAATAGTGAACCTTTCATAGCTCCTTTTTCCAAACATCATATTCATCTTGCAAGTCTACCCAAAATTCTTCTAGCAAACCATAGCGATTCTAAAAAATGGTGGAGTTTAAGTTATTCATTTTGTGCTTAAGGTCAAAGTGCTTATGGGTTGTGTACAATCCCAAAATCAAATAACTCAACTCATCACATACTGCCTTTGCAGCCTAATTATGAACACAGTAATACTCTCCCAACTTCATAAGTGGTGATGTTTGTTTTATACACTTTCTCAGCATAGGCAATGCTTAAGTGCACTACCTCTCTTGAAAGGTAATCTCCAACAACAAATTAAAAATCACCCAAAGGTCTCTTGGGTGTTAGGTCATGACTTGCTTGGAATATCTTAGTTTTTGTTATGTGATTTTTTTGGTAATCACAGGGCAAACTTATGTAGTTTAAGCTAGAAGGGAACTGGTTCTTTGAAAGGAGTTCCTAAGATGGGAAATTTGTTGGTTAATTGCTATAGGTTCAAGACCACAATCTAGAACTCCTATTTTAGCTTTAGATTTGGCTTTACAATGTGTAATGAACCTTGTCTAAGTCACTATTAAAAGAAAATTCAAAAGGGAAGGGAAAAGAGTAAGTTCCTAGACCTGAAACTATGAATGAATAGTGATCATGGAGGACCCTACAGTGGACAACCTTCCCAAAACAAAGTTCCACTTAACCAAATTGAAGTACAGTCTCATGAAACCTATGCAATCTTGTAAGGTCTACAGATTTTCAACCTTTCATTCACCATAAAGCATGAATAAGAGATAGAAATTAAGTGAAACATTCATATAATGTTCAAGCTAGCTTTACATTGTAGTTTATCAGCAATAAATAACAAAAAGAATGAACTAGGAAGGGCATCAACACAATAAAATTCTTCAAAACCAATGAACAACATTAACTAACTACTAAAGATAATTGAAAACATATAGAACAAAAAATTTAATCTACTCAAATTCATTAACTAAGAGAAGAAGAGTCATGCAACATAAATTTGGAACTCAAGAATCCACCAAATCAATGAACTTTTATTAAAATTCCAGCAGCATGTCTTTACAACAACTCAACTCTCTTGAAAATGAGAGGAGACCCCCTATTTATAGTATCCAAAAAGAAAAATGAATGGCCAGGATTGATTTGCATTATGTGGCCAAGATTCACTAAAAATTAGGGTTTCACCTACCCCCAAATATTTTACAATACAAAATTACATTTTGTCTTTATCCCTATTTTGTCCTCTAGTAGGCAGCACTGTAGAAATTTTGTCCTTTAGCTGATTCTTATTGTTGCAGCTACTTGGTGAGGAATTCATCATCAATGACTGGGTTTCCCTCCTATTTCTTCAAACTAACATACTCTACGAACCTGTTGATCAATTTTTGAAGCTTGTTCCACTCCATTATATCAAATTGAATTACCTGGAAGTTCCATCTTATAGATCCGTTGGTGAGCATGTCCCAATCACTGTCACATTTGGGCATATTATCCCTGACTTGTTCAAATTGGGCGAAGGCTCGAGTAGCAAAACTCATGAAGTCTATTGTGAGCTTTCTTGTAGTTGTATCTTCCATCTTCTTATGGAAGTAGGGCTTTATCTTCTCTAGATCAATTTCAATAGCTGGCACATCGTAGTCTATCATAAATTTTAAATACTTTTCACAAGCTACCATATTTTCCTTAGCCCAGTAAATATCAAGTTCCACTTCATGGAGGACCTATTATAACACTTCTTTTATATGGTTGAGGCCCATCTTCCATGCTTCTAAGAGCTACTAATCATCTTTGGCTAGGGCAAGCTCCTTTTCCCACGTTCTCTTAGGCATCTTGAGGATTGCCCCAATCTTTCGATATATGATCTTGTACAGCTCAGGGAAGTCAGTGTAGAACTTCCATGTGCCCTCAAGATATTTTTGTACTTCTAAGAACTTGTTTTTCCTGACAGCACGATTGATACCCATGTTCCTAGTGTAGATGACCTTCCTGAACCAATCCTCTGTAGTCTTTGTCTAATCTTCCTTTTCTCTAGCTTATCAATGTGGTCTTTGGATAGAATTTGTGGCGGTGTAGAGGATGTTGTGAGAATCTCTTCAGTTGATGACCATTGTCGAATGTAATCCATGAGATCCTCTATCTGTGCTTTCAACTCCTCCTTCGAAGACTTGTCTTTGCGCATTTGATGCACGATGGTGGTGACGAATCCTTGGAGGTGGTCAATTTTTTTCTCTCTGGTAACTTTCCCGAAGTTTGTGGTGGAAATTTTATAGCTTATCCCTTCTTCTCCCACCACTAGTGTGGCTACTTGCATTTTTTTGGATTTAAAGGCATCCATGGTTAGTTGGGATCTGATCTTTGGTTTCTTTTCTTTCCTTGTGTTGATCTATGCTTGGGCTAGAATAGCCTCAATTCTCGCTTTTGGATCCCTGGGAGTCAGAGCTTTCTTCTCTAATTGCTTCTCCATCCATTCAGGCATCCGAAACTCTCCTTTTGGTGATTCACGATCACCTTCTTCTTCTTCTCTTACTCCAATCTCCTTATCTCCCAAAGCTTCTTACTTCGTCTTCATTTCTTCTTCTTCATCATTAGACTCCTGGACGAACACTGTATCTTTGATTGGGGACTTGGTGGTCGTGTGCCTCATGGGGCTGTCTTCTCCCTCATAGGTCTTTTCCCCTTCTTCTCATTCATGCTCATGCTCCTCATGATGCTCTGCTTCGGTACTTTTCTCAACTTCAGCCTCTTTTTCAGGCTTATCTTCTTCCTTGTCTTCCTTATCCTTTTCTTCTTGTTCTCCTAAAGGAGGTATCTCTTCATCATGTTCAGGGATTTTATCTTCTTCCCCTGTAGGAGGTTCAGTTTCTCCTCCATTTTCTTGTTTGTATCTTTCTCTTCATCATATGGCTGTCTCTCAACTTCTTCCCCAATGTTTTTGAGTTGTTGGGCCAATTCTTCCTTGAGGTTTGGGTCAAAATTCTCCACAATATACTTGGTACCAACATCTTCTTCACCCTCCTCAAATGACCCAGTGTCTTCTCCTTCTTGGACTACTTCATCAGTTATCAAGGGCTAATGCTTGAGATGTTCATGATAGTCATTTGCCTCTTCTTCCAAGTCCTTGGCTACCTCTTGTGTTTGCCTTTCCAATTTTTTAAATATTAGAATTATGGCTTCCATCTTAGGAGGCTTAGGAAGGGGAGGCATCAATAATCCAACAATGGCTCGTGCCAAGGTAACTTACACATTTGGATCCAGGAGTACGCAAGAAAGCTCTGAAGGAATGCTCTTCATATGTCTAGCAAGTGCCTCTAGGAGTGAAATGGTTGGAATTGTGGACGTTTTTGTTTCTAATGGGAGGCTTGTGGATAGAGATATAGAAGAGGAAGAAGGCGGAGAGGTGGTTTCCAAAGAAGAATCTATAACCATTATTTACGTAGTGGGTGGGGTAGAAGCAAGTTGGACTGATATGTCCACTACGGGCGAAGAAGAGGCAACCATCATCTAAGAAACAGGTGGAGGAGTGATGATGGTGGTGGTAGCAATAGTAGAGGTAGTAGGTGGGGATTTTGGTTGCTCAGCCTCCATTTCTTTTTCCTCTCCTTCATGGAATGGGTCCTCTTGAATAGGTGGCAATTCTTCAAATCCGCTTGATTAGTTTTGTTTCTTGGAGGGCTCACCCTCCGAGACTTTCCTTGAATAAACTTTATGCTTAGGTTGTCGTTTAGCCACCTATTTTCTCTTTTTGGACGGAGTGTTTGGTGGGGAGGATGAAGTTTCCCCAGAAGTAGTAGCAGCCTTCGGTCCTACTCTTGGTTTCCTCTGCAAGCTCACTGTATGTTAAAGTGACTCCTTGTTGCTTCAATTGGGAAATTTTTCCTTCAATCCACTGCCTTGTCTTTTTCTCCACAGGCTTCATAAAAATATCAAGGTCCCTAACCTCTTCCTCATTCCAATCGATTGTGAGCAGCGGTAGGTTGGCAACGGCATCATACCACAAATCAACTATTGTGTCTTCTTCTTCAATTACCTAATCTGGAATCGGGTATAGCTTGACTATTCTGACAAAGTATGTTGTCATGCACATATAGTGCCTCATTTGCACCTCTTTTTCATCCTTGCAATTTTCCTAGAAGTCCTCAATATTGTGAACATGAGAGAATTCAACTTAGACTTCCTTCTTCAACTTGCCATAAGGATCCATTCTTGGACTAGCAGTGTGGAGTTCCAAGCTATATTTTGTAAGTTCCTTCTCTGAATAATCTACACATTGGGATGTGAGAAGTGTGTACATGCCTTGGATGAAGGAGAGGGGATAAGGAATTTATGCCCTATGTTTTCCGCTCAAGAGTGTGTGAGTGCATTGCAATTGCCTTGATACTTCTAGTAGCATTATTTCGTCATTTGGATACCAGGGTAACTTGTATGTCCTATCTAAAAAGCCTTCGGTTCTAATGTAGGTAAACTTGAGGAACTAAATGAATAAGAAGTTGAACAGGTGGATGAAGGCGTTGGTGTTGTGGGAGACCCTTCTCTCAAAGTCACCTCCAAGTAGTCTAATGATATAGCTATAGACACGTAAAATGTACTAATTGACATTACACAGCTGATCCTGATTTAACTAACACCGCTTCATCCTAAATCATACTCTTTTCCAACCATTTAATCGAATAACCCTTATTTGATTAAACTCGTCAATTTTCACCTCTTAATTAAAAATAAATCAATTTTATCTAGTCAATTCATTATTTCTCATTAATTAAATAAACCACTTTATTTGATTAATCCCTTTATCTCTATTTTAATTAAATAACTCACCTTATTTAATAAAATCTCTAAATTCCTCAATTAAATTAAATAAATCAAACATTTATGTAATTTAATCTAACATCATCTCCTTCTTTAATTAAATAAATCAAGACATTTATTTAATTAAATCTAAATCATTTCCCCCTCATTTTGATTTATTATCCTAAATCTAAGTCAATAGTTAAATCACTTAATCTCCTCTCATTTAATCAAATCCTCATTAAATCTAATCTTAATCCATGTCACATCCTCTAACTTTTCGCACTTGCACAAATAAATCAATTTAATTGATTTATTAAATCCCTGTTTTCTCTCAACATGGCACCTTTGAGGGAATATTCCTCCAAATTTGAAAATCCCTCCAAATGGGATTTGTCCTTCCAACAAAGCATTTAACTCACCTTATGTGTCCTTGTGCATTGAGCCAAGTGGAATTTAAGTCATTCTTTTCTCCCTCCAACATGTCATTTCACTATTTTCAAATTCCACCTGATTGCATTTAATTGCATAATGACCAAAAATGTGCTCCACCTCTATCCACTCACATTATGACAAGTGGCTTCCTCCTATTAGTTGGGTTTTTATCCCAAATTCATCCCTTTTGCCTCTTCTCTCATCAATTTCTTCTATAAATGGAGAGGTCCTTCATTTTTTTCATCCACAATTTGAGCAAACTTATTATACTCAATTTCATCTTCAAGCATTATCATTTTCATCAATTTCATCAAATCATAGCTAGGTTTGTTGTAGGTTTTCTCCATGGAGCTCATTTGAAGCAATCATCAAGTGGATCACATCTTCATCAAATCATCAAAGATTGCATAGGAGTTGGGAAAGGGCCAATTTTCACATCAAATTGGCACCAATTCCCCCATGGGATTGGAATTTGCCATTGCTTAATTAGGATTTGATCTCTTTCTTGTTTTGTTATTCATTTTCTTCCTATTTAAAGCATTGCTAATGGATTTCATGGGGAATATTAATCTTGACTTGCATTTGAATCTAATATTGTGTTTGGTTGTTGTGTTTGTGCAGATCTAGGGTTTGGGTTCACATTTTGGCGCCAGAAGGAGGGCTAACTTGAAGATTCAATCACATTTTTTCACAAAATTCTGTGCTTTTTCCTATTTTTTTAGTGTCTATAGGAAACTACGCCACTCATAGTCCAACGGTTCCATAGAAAGCCGCTACTAGTCTAGTGGCACCATACAACATTGCTCCAAATTTCAAACCATGTCACTCTATCTTTTCCCGCCTAGAAATTCAAATTTCTAACTCCGTCACTCAGAAAATTATCAGTCGCTAACTTTTTCTAATTCCAAACTGTGTCACTATATAAAAATATGTCACTTTTAAGCTCTTTGTTCTATTGTAGAGCGTTGTTGTCAGTCCCAACGGCCATATAGCACAGTTGAACCCTCTCAAACTGCGCTGCCTTTGCGGACTACATCGTTGTAGTGAAGTAGAAAGCTCAAATTAATTTAATTTCAACATGTGCTATTTTGTTTTGGTTACTTTGGGCTATTAATTGGTTTGTCTAACCTCTGTTTTGCAGCTCTAATAATTTTTTGCAGGTTGGTCAATTCAAGGTGAAGAAGGAAACAAGTTGAAGGTTCATCATGAAGTCACTCTCTCATTTCATCAAGTGTTTTGAACACTAAGTTAATTTTTTTTCAACACTTTTAGAGAACTTCCAATCTCTTCTAAGGACTTGTTAGCTTTTTCATGTGTTTAGGACATACTAAATTTCTTTTGGGTTCTAAAAAGAACACTACAAAAACACTTTCAATTTTGCTACAAAGGGATTAAAAAGAACCTTAGACAAATTTACTAGATTTTTTTAAAAGGTTAACAATTGAACAAGCAACTCTTATTTTCCTTTGGTGCACTAAAAAGAAGTCACTATTGCTTTGAAAGGATTAAAATGAACAAGTGCTTCCATGTTTTGTAATCACCTACCCAAAGTAATATCTTCAAAAAAATGTATGCACTTCTCTCGTGCCTCATGGAAATCTTGAGAATCAAAAGGATTTTTGGTGATATTAAGTTGTGTGACTAATTTCCTTCACACTTCATTTTGGAACTAAAATTGAAAAAAATCTTGCAAGTGTGAGTGGTATATATCATGTGTGCTCTCTCCTTGTTTCTAAACAAGGGTTGATCAAACTATGGATGTATTCGCTCACTTTTGTTTTATCTTAGAGGGCCTACCTTGTGGGAAAAAGGAATCACCCAAGGGAATGACCCAATTGGTAACACACTAAAGCCAAGTGACTTCTAGCCAGTATATAAGTGTGGGTATTTGTTGAAAGGCAAGTATCACAAGGATTATTTCGATGAGAAGGGCAATAATGGTCTCTCACCGCATGGATGGTCCCCCATGAATGGAATGCCTGCATTAAAACCCTTGTTTAGAAAAGGCCAAAATCCTTGATCTATTTGTTGGTGCAAGAATGGTTGTTTTGAAGTCATCCCACATTTTTACGACTCTTAGTAGAAATAAAAAGCATGACATGGGAGATTCATGGGTGTTGATGCTTGGATGACCTGAGAAGTGAGTGCACTATAAGGGGGAGCCTGTGTGGTCAATTATCTAATCATTCGCTAAGAGTAGGTGTAGTTGGATTCGTCCAAGTGGGAATTCAACAAATACAGTCTTTCATATCCATAGGGTTGTGCATGTTCTAGAATCAAAACACTTTGCTTGAGTGAAAAAATTGGAAAAAAAATATTTAACATGAACACCAAATTTCAAACACTTAGGAGAGGAAAATTTCTTTGAATGAATTCACATGCTATTGCTTGCCTTTGGGATTCCCATCCTTAGAGGCTTTTAGGCATTCTGATTTTATCTCAATTTACTTCCCTAAGGTCAACAATAGGTAACTCTTGCCTCAAATTTCCTTGGTTTCCACAATTTGTGGTATAAGGGGAAAGTTGAGACATTAGAAATCTAGATTCAAAATCTAACCAAGAGTGTGTTTGTGGTAAAACAAAGTCACTAAGCAAAGATAACAAATTGGACCTCACACAAGTGTCTTTTCAAATGATTTCCTGGAAGATCAAGATCCAAAATCCAAAATCAAAGGTCCTTAGTCCAAAATATCACCAAAAGCATCTCTCAATGCTATACAAATTCAGACAAAGGTTTCTTTTCAAATTTTACAAACGTGCATCAAGAAACAATCCCAATTTGTATGAATTCTATTATCAACAAAACCCAAATCTCTTTCAGGAGTTTGAACATCTTGTCTAGAGAAAAGTGTGTTCTTCACTACCGTGGTCTTGTAAAACAAAAGTCCTTCTAGGTACATATAAGATCAAGGTCAAAACATCATCCATCTTTCAAACATCAACCAAATCATCTCACCAACAACTCTTGAAGATCTTGAAATCATTCTTCATGCTAGGCTTTTTCGACACATCCATGAATCAAATCATTGAAAACAAATCCATAAATCCTTGAAATAAAAACATCATTATTCGACTAGCTATGTGTAGATGCATCCTTCTTCATATACTAGTTGGATTATCATCTTGTTTGGTTAAGTGTGGGTCAGTGCATCCTTCTCCCTACATTTGATCAAATTATCATTTTATGAGCAAATCTAATCCATAGATCACATCCAACATCTTGGGGTCCATTTGTTCATTATCCAAATCAATCCGAGAATCTAAACAAAAATCAAACCAATCAAATTCCAAGAATCCAAGAATCCAAGAAGCCAAAAATTCCAAAGGAGTCTAGCATCTCCTCAAGGTTTTCAAAGAATTCAAACATCCACATCACCCATTTATCACACATCTTTCATCATCATACCTTTAATTTTTAACCATCCTAGTTTTTCTCTTTTTGAGCCCCATTTTATGGTTCAAACAAAATCACAACACAGGAAGAACATGGAGAATAACCAAAAAGCATCAACTACAAGTGACCTCAGTCAAAACGCACCCGAGAACTATCAAGTTGGACTAAGCAACCCACTTCCTAACCTTTCTCTCATCACACAAGATTCACAAGAGGAAGTGCCAATGGAAGATATCACTGATTGAGGAATGACCCAAGATGAAATCACATAAATGCTCCAAAATCCCAAGAATCATAAACTCGTCAAATCAATGTTGAGATTAAATCCTTCACAATATATGCTCGAATTGATAAAAGGAGCTAAACTATCTTTTGATATTGATATAAGCGCTATTGTGGAGAAAACATTCATGTCATTTGTACTAACTACGCAACCTACTTAGAGCATTACCCACCCCATTCCGCAGTCCACAACATCCATCACCACCACACAACCCATTGTTAACAGGGGGAGTGCTCTATTCAATGCCCTTCAAAAACATCCCCTTGTCAATACTTAGAACTTGGAAGCCAATACCATCATAGGTACATCCAATACCATCCCCCAAAACCCACTTCACCAATATGACCCACTTACATTCCATAATATTGATGACACATCCTCTCATGCCACGCCAACACATGCTTTAGATGCTCAAGTGTCTTTACCGTTGGTACAAGTAGGTCTCTTTGAACAAGGTGGACTTCTTAGAGTAGAATCCTCATTTGCTCTAGAGAAATTTCCACCATTCCCATCATTAACACCCCCAATTCTACCACCATTAACCACATCAACATCATTCCTTGGTTAAGGGCTTGCCCCTTTACCTAACACCAATCCATCAATCTAGGTCTCCACCCATCAAGTCATCACATCAAATCCTTTGAACATACCATCGACATCCCAACAACATATGGTATCCAATCAAGCAACAATATCGATCCTGACAAATCAAAATGTGGTCTCTCAAGGGTCTATCACCTCAATCATACCCACCACCACCATCACACCAAACACATCTCAAACACCCACTACCACAATCACTTCAAACATATCTCAACCACTTGTAACTATAACCAACACCATTCCAAATCCACCACCAAAACCAAACATGGCAAGTCAATATAACATCACACTACAAGCTCACCAAGCTTACCAAAAGGCACTTCAACAGTACCAAGCTGCTCAGGCTAATCAAGCCTCTCAATCTTCACAACAAGTGCAAGCCTAGGTGTTGTTGCAACAAAAACAAGAACACCAAGCAACGCAAGCTCAAGTGTTGTTGCAACAACAAGCTGTGTACGCCGCTCAAGCCGCACAAGTAGCACAAGCCGCTTAATGAGCGCAATAGGCCACACAAGCATAGGCCGAGCCATTGTTACAACAACAACAAGCTTAACAAGTTGCCCAAGCTTCACAACAAGCACAAGCACAAGCACAAGCACAGTACCTTACCCAACAACAAGAATATCAACAAGTGTTGAAGCAATACCAAGAACAACAAGAATCAACCCAATTGCAACCCCAACAACAAGTGTATACATCTAAAACTGGTCATGATTAATCAAGCTTGTTAATTAATTAAATATAAATTATTTAATTAATCTCCTAAAGTCATCTACAGATAAATAAATTTAATTATTTATTTATATTGTTCATTCTTATAATTTTTCTACCTTAATTAAATAAATAACTTTATTTAATTATTGTCATCTCCTATATTCCTCTTAATTAAATTAAATAAATTTTATAATTTATTTATATTGATTATCATGTTATTCTAAATTTGAATATTTGAATTCGAATAAGAGAATATTCCTCCAAACACCCCCTTCATCTCATAGTTAAATTAAATATTACAAATATTTAATTTAATACCATTTCTCACTCCACGAATAATTAAATATTTTAAATATTTAATTACCTTCTAAAATCATCTTTCACACATAATTAAATATTACTTATTTAATTATGTGAACTTCTAATCTCATCTTCACACAATTAAATATTACTTATTTAATTATGTGAATTTCTAATCTCATCTTCACATATAATTAAATAAATTAATTTATTTAATTATGAAATTCATTTCAACTCATTCTTGAAAACGGCAATCTTCCTTTGGATCTGAATGAGAAAAATTGAAGAAGAGGAAACCTTCTATCTCTCACTCAACTTTCAAAAATATCTTACCGTTCATCTTACCAGACTAAATCTCAACCATTGATCTCTGCCAACTAAGCTTTTTGCCATCGAAAATCTATAAATCAAACCTTTCACAAGCCATTTGGATCGAATCTTCTTCTAGCATCTTCACTCTGTCAAAATAATTCTTCAATCACCATCTATCATCTCCATCACATTGTTATGCTATAGAATTGAGCAACCAACATTCCTTCAACAAACAACCTTCAAAATCTTTCATCCTTATGCAGGTGGAGAAAAGCCATGGAGGTCAATCAACACTAGTTTGAAAATTGGTTTGCATTTCCTTTATTTATTTACATTTTCATTCTAGTTTGTACTTCATGGTGCTTGATAGGATATAAAGGGTGGGTTACCCCTTTCTCCTGGCTATGTGGCAGGATTTTGATTCACACTTCAATTGAGGTCATCCCCATGGGTGATGAAATCCCCTAGCATGCCTCCTAGAAAGGGTTTGACAAAAGCAAACCAAGTGAGGTGTTTGTGATCACACACACACTTGATTCACACTCACAGTTGTTAATTGACCCTTAGAAAGGAAATGTGTGGAAGAAAATAATGAAGCACTCATTCTTTTTAGATCCCAAATCAAATGTGTAGGAAGAAAGTTGTTAATTTTAGACCTAATTTTTGATATGTGATTGAGGACAAGATTCATTTTAAGAACCACAAATCCAAGTGTCTTTGCAACAATGATTGATTTTATGCCCCAAATTGAAATGTGTGACAAACAAGATTAAGAGATGAAGGATGAAATGAGTGCACTTGGTTATTTTCACTTTCCAAATTGATGTTGTGACTGATTCCAATGCTTTTCCAGCTCTGTATGATTCACCAACAAGTCGCCAAGACAAAAGAAACAAATTAAAAATCTGCTAGAACAAAAGTCCTATGTGTTGAAGAATATATGCAAATTTGATAACTTTTAATTACGTAGGGTTAAAAACACCTACACCATTGGATAGCTTATGAAATTCTACCCCATTTAAAAAAACACTAAAAAGACCAAAATGACCAAGATATGGCCATTTTAAGATTACTAAAAAAATGTTGAAACAAATGATATATGCGCTAAAATAGTGTCAGATGTGTTAAAATAGTGTTAACTCTATCAAATTTGATAAACACCTACACCATTGGATAGCTTATGAAATTCTACCCCATTTAAAAAAAAAATCTAAAAAAGACCAAAAAATGACCAAGATACGACCATTTTAAGATTGACTAAAAAAAATGAAACAGTGATATATGCGCTAAAAAGAGGCTTATGCTTAAAAAAGTGCCAGATGCGCTAAAAGAAGTCCTAGATGCGCTAAAAGAAGTCCTAGATGTGCTAATTTTTTATTTTTTTTTTTTTACTTTTTAATGGAATGGTATATGCGCCATTCTCGTACATATATGCATCCAACTTGATCCCTCGATGTCGAAAACAATCACTTGCAAAACCCTCGGATCGCTCGAGAAACTCTTGTATGTGCTAAAACAGAAAATTTTGCTGAAAATCGAATTCCAGAATGCAAAATCCTGTCATAAAACCTGCAAACAAATGTTAAAAACGGGGCAAGGCCCCACGGTGGGCACCAAAATATAGATAGGAATAAAATCAAAGGTTTAAATGCATTGAAGATAATAAACAAATTAAATCCTATCAAGCACCATGAAGTACAAACTAGAATGAAAATAAAAATAAATAAAAGAAATGCAAACCGATTTTCAAACTAGTGTTGATTGACCTCCATGGCTCTTCTCCACTTGCATAAGGATGCAAGATTTTGAAGGTTGATTGTTGAAGGAATGCTGGTTGCTCAATTCTGTAGCATAACAATGTGATGAAGATGATAGACGGTGATTGAAGAATTATTTTGTGAGTGAAGATGCTGCTAGAAAGATTACGATCAAATGGCTTGTGAAAGGTTTGATTTATATCGATTTTCAATGGCAAAAAGCAGTTGGCAAGATCAATGATTGAGATTTAGTCACGGTAAGATGAGCGAGTAGAGATTTTGAGAAAGTTGAAGAGATAGAAAGGTTTCCTCTTCTTCGAATTTTTCTCATTCAGATCCAAAGGAAGATTGCCGTTTTCAAGAATGAGTTGAAATGAATTTCATAATTAAATAAATAACTTTATTTAATTATATGTGAAGATGAGATTAGAAATTCACATAATTAAATAAGTAATATTTAATTGTGTGAAGATGAGATTAGAAGTTCACATAATTAAATAGAAATGTATTTAATTATGTGTGAAAATGTTTTAGGTAATTAAATATTTAAAATATTTAATTATTCGTGGAGTGAGAAATGGTATTAAATTAAATATTTATAATATTTAATTTAACTATGAGATGAAGGGGGTGTTTGGAGGAATATTCTCTTATTCGAATTCAAATATTCAAATTTAGAATAACAAGATAATCAATATAAATAAATTATAAAATTTATTTAATTTAATTAAGAGGAATATAGGAGATGACAATAATTAAATAAAGTTATTTATTTAATTAAGGTAGAAGAATTATAAGAATGAACAATATAAATAAATAATTAAATCTGATTTGGAAGGTGGGTTACCCTTTCTCTGGAAGCTATGTGGCGGGATTTTCAACTTTCAAATCATTATTAGTCGACCTTGTGCATATTAGCTTGAGACAAATTGTCCATACCCACTTGACTAGTTCTAGGACTTGTTGATGTGTCTTCTTCAAATGTGTGCTTAATAATCACATTCATAAATTCCAAAATTCAAACTTGCTTATGTGTCTTGCGTGTGTGATTCATGTGTGTGCATGTGTGATCATTCATTTAAACATTGTCAAATCAAGCTAAACACCAAACACATAAAGACAAGTCACTCTACACGTTCTTCCAACACATTCATATCCAGCCACTTTCATCCTAATCACTCTTCTTAGCCACATCCTATCCATTTCATCCTAATCAATCAAGTCATCCAATCTAATCATTCCACATCATCACCATCACCAACAAAGTCCTAGTCACTACTTGTCAAAATGGTCATAATCATAAACAAGCCCAATCCTAATCATAAGCCCAAAATCATAATCCAAGGGGGCTATCCCTCTAGGCCAAATCATGAGACAAAACCTAAGCCCGAGATCATCATTCAAGGAGTCCCTTTCTCTAGTTCAAATAATGAAACAAAACAAAAACCTAAAATCAGACTTCGAGGGGCTTCTCCTACCTCCTCTAATAATGACATAAACGATGTTGCATACTTTGATGAACAAATCGATGCACAAGAGCTTACACACCTGTGTGACACCATGGCCACATTCGAAAACAAAGTCCTAGCATCCCAACTTCAAAACCTCCTTCAGACACTTCACCAAATACCCCAACCCCTAGACCACCAAACCATACAAAGCCTTCAAACCCTCTTCCAAAATTTTCAAAAAATTAAATCACCTCAAATCCAACACCTCCTAGCTCAAGCCAATCAATTCATTGCCACTTGTCAAATCCAACAACCACAACATCATCCCCTATCCATTCATTATCAACCAATGCCACCTCAACCTAATGTGTCATCCGCTTCCACCTCATACCAATCTAATCCATCCACTTCTTTGCATGTCAATGCCACATCAACCTATCAAGCCACATCACGACAAACACATGTGACTTTAAGTTCTACCTTGCAACAAGGCCAAACTTCCTCATGTTCTAATGCAACCATTGACAAGGGGAATACCAATCTAGCACATGCATCCTATAACTTTATCACACCATCATCCAATCAAAACCAAAACCCTAAGCCAACACCTTCCACCCATACACCTACAAAGGATGTGACCCAAGCACTACTAGCAAGGAATCAAACATCACCATGTCATCCAACTCATATTCTTGAACATAAAAAAGAGTCATCAAACATCATGCCAAGTCCTTCAAGCCAACCATGTCATCCACAACCACTTGATCCAATTCAAGAGTCTCCCCTCGTAAGTACAAGTCACCCTCTATCATGCTCCTATGTTGTTGACCATCAAGAACATGACAAGTCTTTCCATGAGAAATCCCCTTCCACCTCCATTCAAATAAGTCATGAGGTATGTCAAGAGCACAATCCTAAACATGCAGAAAAATTACCCCCTCACCCACATAAAGATCAACACCCTCCTAATGATTCCATTCATACCATACTTAATACTATTCATGATCAATCTTCCATTTTTTATGAAGACCCCTTTTATGATCAAGAAGACCATGATGATCCTCTTAGCCAACTTTATGCATTCCATGGTCAAGAGCTTTCCACCTCATCCATCCATGATACACAAAAATCCACTTCCCTTGATGAGACATATGCCTCCCAAGCACACATAGAAGATAAAACAAATATCTTGGATCTATGTGAACACAATGCTAATCAAGATCCTAATGATCCTCCATCACCCACTATCGACCCCATTGCACTTCCTCCATCATATCCTATTGGTCTTTCCACTCTCATTCATGAATGTTCCTCCTTAGAACAACAAAAACCATTATCTTCCCTTGCTTCATCTTCTCCATCCAATAAGGAACTCGTGTCTAGTGTTCTACCTACACCTATTCCCATTATCCATTGCACACTCCAAAACATGAATCACCAAGGTAAAGGTCTAGACCTTCATGAACAAGGTATTTTGGAGCCCATCCATGTCAAAGTCCCTCCACGCTCTTATGGCCTTAGACATACACCCTAAGGACAACAACATAAAGATGTTGGTATTTCCTCCATGCATCCTAAGTCCACTTTCCATCATGAAGCCTATCATACACCTAAAACATATATCGCCATCCCTCCTCCATCATCCTACCAATGTCAAAAGCATGTGACCGTACACCTTCCACCATCCACTCTACCACCATTACTTCCAACTCCTAATATCCCTCATATAATCTACCTCCACTTCTCCCAACACCTACTATCCCATTATCAATCCTTTTTATCCCTCCATCCCTTAAATGCCTAACATTCCTAATCACAACCAACAAATGCACACATTGCATAAACTTGAAGCTTCCACCCATTCCACCATACACATGGGATTCAAAAGCAAGAACTTCAATGCCTCTATATAAAGTAAAAATCACAGAAGGTTCTCATGCCTTAGGACAACAATAAAAATTCAAAGAAAAAATACATCAAAAGGTTATATAAAAATTTTGTAATGCCCCTCCGTTTTGGTCATTCTTGAAATTTAGGAAGTTGGTTGTTTGGTGGCCATGTCATTTTCGCTTGTTATGTGTGGTTGGTGATTTGCTAAGTCATGAGGATTTTGGGATTGCATTATTTAATTTGATTTTTTATGTTAGACAATATCACTAATATTATGACTAGATGTAATTTATCAAATTAATCTAATTTTTAAGGTCACTTGATTTGGTTTGGGATCAAATAAAGAGCTAGATTTAATAATAAATGTTAATTGTATTATCATTGAAAATTTCTTATTTTAAGATGAAAGAAATATAATTGTAAGTAAATGAATTTAATAAAAATAATTATTTTCTAATGAGTGAATTTAATTAAGAAATTTAAAATTGAGGAAATATTAACGTAGATAAAATATTTAAAAATTTGAACTCAAGTTTGAATAAGGATTAAAGCAAGGAAATCAGTTGAAAAATAGAAAAAGAATAGTTTATTGCTAAATAAATAAATAATAATAAAGCATCGTGATAAGATTTTGGGAAGAGTAAAAGGCAAGAAAAGCTGGAAAAGATGGTATACACTTTATCTTCCTCTGTCTCACCACCTCCCAGGCAGAGATTTCAATCATTGAAACTCATAAGTTAGAATTGAAGAGACAATATGGGGGATTAGGAAGGAGGAGGAAGAGGAAGGTTTAAAAAGAGGTTTTGATGGGATTCACGGTGGGGGAGGATTCACAATAAGAGGGTATTGTGTTCGAAGAAGGAATTAGGCTGGAAGTGATCGGTTTGGAGGAAAGTCTATAGCTTTCACAGCGGTGGACTTCAGCTCACCCTCTTCACGGTGAGCATAGGAAGTTTAGGATGGCTGGCTGTAAATATTTGAAAAGAGCCTACTCATACTTATTGTAAGTTTTGATGGCTGACATTAAACGATATAAGGCTGAAATAATTAGTTTGAAATTAATTTCAATGGGAATGCTTAATGTTTGGCATATGATAGATACATAGATTATGTTGACATATAATATATGTTTGGCTTTTGAATATTGGATAAAGTAGGAGTACTTGAATTAATTTGTCTTAAGAGAAAAGCTACTCATTTTAAAAGACTTACCTTGAATATCAAAATCAGTAAGCATTATGTTGACATTTAGTGAACTTGAATTCTCCTTCTATTTGATTTTAATAATCCTCTTCAAAAGAATTTAGAATGAAGTGTTGTTTTGAATTGAGAATAACTAGAAGGATATCTAGGCTTGACATTCATACAAGATCTTATTTAGGATTGGAAAGTGTCTTAACATTAGTAAAAACAATAGGTAAGTGAAAGCTCTTAATTCTTGTGTTTATTATAAAATAAATTAATATATAAGATTTATTTTAAACAATTAGGTTGTATGTCCTATGTTAACTTAGATGATTTTCTACTGCTTTATTCATTTCTTTGTAAGTTCTCTATATGGATGGTTAATTGTTTCCATGATTGATTCGATGGTTTGAGCCGGTTGATTTGTATCAAGTTGATTATGTATTTTATTTTCTTTTATTTGAGTTTTGTTTATGGAGGGAGCTCATTTGTGTCATAAGGTTGTGATTAGATTTCGGTCCTTGCAGATGATTATGTATGTTGTCTCCTTGTTGAGGACACACTGTGTTAATGATTTGATAGCCTTCCAGAGGAGAAAAAAATTAGTGTTTTATATTTGATCTTTAATTGGATATTTGTCCCTATGTTTTGGCCTTTGGTGTGGGAACCCAGTTGGTTTTGTGAACTATTTTATGTGGTTGTATACTTCCAGAGGCATTGAGAAAAGTTGTGAGAATTTCACTATTTTCATTTTGGCCAAGATTGTTGATTTTTGGTGATTTTGCTTGGGTTGTACCATGTGAATGAGATTTCTATTTCGTGGTTTTGGTGGGATGGGTAATGTCTCGCGTTTGCTTCAATTGAGGTTGGATATTATGTTTCCTTGTTGGTACAACCCTTGGATTTTGGTTTTTATGTTTTGAGTGTCTAGAGAGAGAGTGGCTCTAAGTGGGTGGTCGGTGCACAAAGGGGCACCGGGATAGCCCTTGTTAGAGTGTGATTAATAAGTGAAAACCTAAGTAATTAACTAGGGGGTGGGTAGAATCACATTAAAAAGATAATTGATGCCTCACCCACCTTTTTGTGCTATCACAGGCTAAAGGGGATTGAGAAGGCCATGGTTGGCAAGATCATTGCCTTGTCTTCATGAAAGGTTGACGGTTCCGCATGAGCAACCCTATGGGGCAGTTCCTTGAGATAGGTAGCCTGGCAAACCATAGATGGAGGCGGTTCCTAGAACTTGGTTGCCTGGATAATCCATCGGTAGATGGAGGTGGTACCTTGTTATAGGTAGCCTGGAAAATCCATATAAAGCCATGCGATGAAACTCTCCTCTAACACTCCTTATTATGTTGCTTCTTTGGAAATCCTCTGGAAGTGGTCCTTTGTCTTGAATTGATGATTTATTATTGTTTAAGTTTGAGTGATCTTATGTGTTTATATTTTTCTCTTGAGTTGGTCATATGTCTATGTCTGGATGTTCTAGGTCGAGGATCCTTCCTTATTTACTCCTAGCACAGGGGTGGTCGGGTGGATTGTACTTCGCACCCCGTTGGGTTCCCTCTTTTTATGCAGGTTTATTAATTAGTGCAGTGCTGTTAGTTGTTGTTGATCCAGTGTTTGTGAGTACCAGATTTTTGTACTTCTTATGTAATTCATTATTGTTGTATCACTCCCACATAGTTGGGAAGTTTTGTTTTGTAATTGTATATGATGTTGTTTTGATGTAATCTCTTATTGATGTTTTGTACTATCACTCTTGTGATTCATCTTGTACTATTTTCATGATGCAATTTTATATGATGTTTATATCTTTGATTATTCTATTATCTTATGTCTCTATGATTGTATTTGATATTCAAATTTTTGTGGATATTAAGAATGTTTGTTGTATTATTATGATGAATGGTTTATGTAATGGTTAGATTAATGTTTATGTTGTTATGGGTTTAGTTCTTAAGTAATGCCCTCGTGTACCCCAAGGGAATTGGTTATGCAAGATGAACATTTGGTATGATGAATAAATTATTGTTCATTCTTTTTTTGTTTTTTAAAAAAAAAATAGTTGCATTTTTACTTGTTTCCTTTGGGGTTTTGCATGGTAGGCGTTATATAACCCCATACCTCCAAAAGTAAAGACCAAAACTAAAATGGTTTGGGTCCCTAAGAAAAAGTAAAGCAAATCAAATGAGGCATCTACATCACAAAAATCCCAACCATCCACTTCCACCCCACATTTTCATTCCATTCAAAAGTCTCAAATTCATAAGTCCCATAAGCCAAACAAAAATCATAAAAATACTAAGTCTATGTGGGTACCTAAAACACATCATCCACCACCTCCTAAGAAAACATCTCCATTTCTTCCTACACCCCATCCACATCAAAAGCTTCAACGTTTATCATAGTGTGTGCAACCATTGGTCATGGTTCCCTTCCATTTCACAACAATTCCACATACATCAATCTCCTCATCCTTCACTCATTATCCTACATATCTACCCAACCACCTTCCTATGGTCCATGCTTTTGCATAAACCTCTCATCCATCCTTTTGCATAAGTCCTATTCAATCTGCATCATCATCCACTATTCCCCATCCATTCTTTCATAAGCCTTTCATAATCTACCATCTATCTAATTCATCCCTTTCATGTCATCCCTTACCAACATCTATGAGCATAATGAGATTTGACATGGTCCATGCAACGACATCTATCTAGTGGGACTATCACCTTCATGGAACTAGACACTTGAGTCCCTATATCCATATTCCCTCTATCCTTTTAAAAGTTTCAAAAAAAATCAAAAAAAGAAAAAAGAAAAAAAAGTAAAGAGAAATCCCTTCATTCCTAACAAGAAAACCCTAAAATGTTCTAGATAAGTACCATGATGAAAAACCTAAAGCAAATAGGGCATCAAGGTTGATCTTCTATGTCAACGAACAATGTCTTACCTTATCCAACCCATCCTTTTCTAGCACCTACGCTTCCATCAAACACCATCTTGTCATCATACCTATCCTATCGAATTCCATTCATCCACCTCTCTTTCTTTGATCTTGATGAAGATATAGGGAAAATGCTGTTACAAGCCCTGGGTATCTCTTGATATACCTCATCCTTCCAAACAATCCTATCATTATCCTATTGCCATAAGCTTTGTCATGAAAAATCCTAAGTCTTGTACCTAGAATGGGGCATATTATTCCTATGCGACATAGTCTTTGGAAATCACATCCTTGCTCTCTTATGATGCATACATCCATTCCATTCACTATGACCTATCCTTTCCATCCATCCATATATCTAAGCCTTTTATCCCTTATCCCATCACCCACCCTTTCATCCATCAATCCCATTTATCTCCTTGCACCTAGACTTGGTTTTCCCCTTGTCATTGGTCTCTAGCACAAAGGCTACTCAAATTTTCATCCTTTGACACATCAAAACATTTCAAAGAGTCCAAAAAATTCAAAAACATTTCAAAAAATCCAAAAAAAATCAAAAAATATTTCAAAAAATCCAAAAATCAGCATTTCAAAATCCAAAAAACGCTAAAATATGCCAAAATACAAAAATCAAAATATTTCTACAAATCCAAAAATCAAAATATCCTAAAAATCCAAACAAACGCAAATAAGAGACCTTCAACAAAAATCCTGTATGAATGGCACCAACTGAGTCTGGACTCTTCCCAATTTCAATTCTACTTAATCCATCGCTCCTAATCCATTATTCAAACTATTCAACCAAATCAATCATCTTCATCAAATCCATTCATCCATACATCAAATCATCTTCAATCATTCCAAGCAAATAATCCAAATGCACGTCAATCCTTAATCCATACCAATCAGGTCAATCAATCATGTAAAATTATCCAATCACATCCTTTGGTCTTGGTCCTAATCTTGTCATAAACCAAATCAACCAATCAATCAATTATCATCATCCTTGTGTTGCTCTAGGGACATGTCGCTCCCCACAATGACAACACTATCAACATCATCAATCAATCAATCAATCAATGGTTTATAGCTTGACAGGGGCAATGTCTTGTTTGTTTTTGTATAATTTGTGCATGCTTGCTTGTTTTGTTTGTGTCCTTATCATTTTATCTCTTGCATTTGTTTCCAAATCCATATCATTCTAGCTATTCATATCTTGTGTATGTTGGAGTAGCTTTGCACTGTATCCTTTGCATCTAAGGTCATATTCCACAATTTCGTGCATTAGGACCTTTAAATGCTCTGGCAGTCTACTTCCTCATACGTCTAGACAAGGTTGTATTATGCTGGGGCACGAGACACATCGTCACCTTGATCCTTATATCTGGGTGCATAATGTCTAGTGCTAAATCAAACATCATGGTTGCTCACTTTCATTGCAGCATAATGTATCATTCATCTCCTCCATCCACTTTCTATCTTACATCATTCATCTTGTCTATCCTTATCATTTCATTTCAAGAGCCTACCCGTGTTTGTTCAACCCGCCTATCCTCTCGAGGGGGAATCATCATTCCATCATCCATATTTATATCATTATCCATTCTCCTCTATCCATAACTTAACTTCTTTGAAATGATGTTACTCAACACAAATATCATCTCGAACATCATCTCAAAGAGGGGCAAAATGTATATGTCTAAAAATGGTCATGGATAATCAAGTTTGTTATTTAATTAAATATAAATTATTTAATTAATCTCCTAAAAGTCATCTACATATAAATAAATTTTAATTCATTTGTTTATATTGTTCATTCCTTATACTTTTTCTACCTTAATTAAATAAATAACTTTATTTAATTATTGTCATCTCCTATATTCCTCTTAATTAAATTAAATAAATTTTATAATTTATTTATATTGATTATCATGTTATTCTAAATTTGAATATTTGAATTCGAATAAGAGAATATTCCTTCAAACACCCCCTTCATCTCATAGTTAAATTAAATATTATAAATATTTAATTTAATACCATTTCTCACTCCACGAATAATTAAATATTTTAAATATTTAATTACCTTCTAAAATCATCTCTCACACATAATTAAATATTACTTATTTAATTATGCGAACTTCTACTCTCATCTTCACATATAATTAAATATTACTTATTTAATTATGCGAATTTCTAATCTCATCTTCACATATAATTAAATAAATTAATTTATTTAATTATGAAATTCATTTCAACTCATTCTTCAAAACGGCAACCTTCCTTCGGATCTGAATGAGAACAATTGAAGAAGAGGAAACCTTCTATCTCTCTCTCAACTTTCAAAAATCTCTTACCGTTCATCTTACCAAACTAAATCTCAACCGTTGATCTTTGCCAACTAAGCTTTTTGCCATCGAAAATCTATAAATCAAACCTTTCACAAGCCATTTGGATCGAATCTTCTTCTAGCATCTTCACTCTGTCAAAATAATTCTTCAATCACCATCTATCATCTTCATCACATTGTTATGCTGCAAAATTGAGCAACCAACATTCCTTCAACAAACAACCTTCAAAATCTTGCATCCTTATGCAGGTGGAGAAGAGCCATGGAGGTCAATCAACACTAGTTTGAAAATCGGTTTGCATTTCCTTTATTTATTTGGATTTTCATTCTAGTTTGTACTTCATGGTGCTTGATAGGATTTAATTTTTTTATTTTCTTGAATGCATTTAAACCTTCTTTGATTTTATTCCTATCTACAGCAAGCATTGGCATCCCAACAACAAGCATTAGCAACTCAACAACAGCAAGCCTAGCAACATACCTTACTAGCACAACATCAGCAAGACCAACAACAAGCATTGTTGGTACATCAACAATTGCAAACCATCCACCCATCCCTCCAACAACCAAACCACCTCATAATACTTTCATCCCACCCCCTGATCCACAAGACAATGTGACAACACAAATCAAGCTCCTTTCACAATAGGTGGTCGACCTCCAACCAAGGGAAACAACCAAGCCACAAAAGAATCTATGCCCCTACCCATTCAATAGGAGCATCATCATGAAGTCATTCCCCAAGGGATTAAAGATCCCTAAATTTGTTAAATATCGTGGGATGGGCAACCCTAAAGACCACATCAGGGAATTTCAAGTGCATTGCATGGAAATCACCTACAATGAAACATACCTCATGCGATTGTTCCCTTGAAGCTTGGTAGGCCTTGCCATCGACTAGTTCTCTCATCTCTCAGGGATCAAGAAATTCATGAAATCATAG